>JASDQU010308450.1:29798-51965 GCA_032191745.1 Picea mariana | reverse complement strand
AATTTCAGAGAGAAGAAGAAGTAAAAGAAGGCCGGATTTCAAGGGAGGATGAAGTCTTTTGGTGATGTGTTCTAAGGTATGCTATTTTCAGGTCATCTTACCATTTTTTCCATAACTTTTTTTCTAGAACGATTCAGATGGTGAAATCGCTATGGTAGTGAGAAGACATATCAAGTTACCTCTGGTAAAAATTTCAGCTCTTGATTCACTATAATTATGGATATATACTCTGTGGAATATAGGGTTTGTGACCAATCCTGAAACTAGTCAAAAAACAGGTGTTCCGGGTAAAAAAGTCATAACTTTTTCATACGGACTCCAAATGCAGTGGGACCACTTCCATTGGAAATAGTACGGACTTTAGTTTCTTGTGTGCGAGTTTCAGAATCAGATGTTAAATATTGAGCGCGGGGCATGCTGTACAAGTCGGGTCTTCTGAACAGACCAGAATTGAATAAAGTTTTATTATCTCTCATATATTCTTGGGTGGAAGGAAGGGGCAAGGATAGAGAGTTCAGATCTCTCTTKATATTGGAGGATTGTATCTTCCTCTTGGAGGTTTATCCCTCCCTTTACATTTGGAAGCTGTAGCTACCTTTGGAAGTCATTACTTCCCTTGAACAAAACTATTGATTATTTCTCATATATTGTGCATGGTGTATTGTGGTGTATTGGTGTAACTCTTATACTATTGTTCATTTCTCATTGGATATAATTGAATGGTTTAAGTATAAGTTGAAAAAGGTTTTAAATTGTACTTGATACTGATTCACCCCCCTCTTAGTATCAACAGAATCACCCATTGTACTATAAATATGTACCATTGGTATGAATATACGAGAGTTGGCTAGTGAGCCTTTTCCGTCATCTTGTTGTTATTATGCATATTTTATCAATTGGTATCAAAGCTCTTATGGTCTTAAGGGCATGATGTCTTCATGGTAGTTTTCCATGGGTGATTCGAAATCTGAGTTGATGAATGATGGCTACTCTTGGCATGCCAAAGCAATTCTAGATTCTCAAGCACGATCGGATCTACCTCCTCTTCCTTACGAGATCAGCAACAGTTCGTATGGAACATAAAGATTTGTCCATAATCATCATCAATCACATTAGCAAATTGCCAAGTATCTAACTGTAGTATTTATGTCTCATAATAATTGACATAATTAACATTTGCGTCATTATGTACCAATGATCTACACAATGATAGTGATCTATCAATCTGTTGTAAGAAAAAAATATATATATTATATTCAGATGTTACACTATAGATCCTAGCAATTTCTCGTTTAACTTACAATTGGCGATTTGTCACAATTTTTTCAATTTCACAAAGGAAGCGAATGAATCTTCTGCAACACAATATGTGTCATCGTTTACAATAGTTGTGATTTTAATTTGAATCTACCTATAATTGTTGCACCTTACAAATATTGTTGTAAAGTTGTGATTTCTCGCTATTTCTACACAACTCCTGAGATGAAAGGGATCTACTCGAAGGCTGGTTGTGAATAAAACCCTAGCAGAATGTTCTCATTTCCAACATCCACTCATGTGATTAGTCGCAGGCTTCATGCAGATATGAGAGATTTTTATCGTTTGGTATGTTATCCCATCATATGATCTATGCACAAAGATATTTCCCAACAACAATGCTCAACCATATACACCTCCAGATTTCATATACGCAATCTATACCTTTGTTCAACTTTGTTGTGGGAATTTTGGTCTAATCTAACCTAGTGGAGCATATGCTACCTCTCATTGCTCTTAAGATCCTGAAGAATTTGATTGTTCTCATCGATTTCCACGGTCTTCTCCATATTTTGCAATGTGAGGTGAGCAACTTCTCGTTCCAGGCCACAGAGAGTGTAGGAACAAAGCCAAAGAGCAGTCTTGAACGTAGTTCGAGTATTACTGGGTGATTTTCAGCAGCCCGATTTTACATTTGTTGTCTCTGTGTCTAAGGATCTGAGTCGTGGGTTATAAAACTTCTACAAGGCAAGAGAGAAGTGGATCTGTTGGCTTCATGATGCATTTGCATGCATGGCTTCATGAAAATCGATGCAAGTATCTATGTTTGTGTATTTAATGGAATTGAAAAGGCGTTCATCTCCCAACCTGAATCAGATCTACCAAAATCCTGATTGAGAAATTTGTGCATCGGTCCATTCAAGAATGGCGCAAACAATGAGCCCGCAACATATTTTTTGCCATGGTATAAAGAAACTCTTATGTTGGACGTAGGTGAATATTGAAAGACCTTGATTTTTTGATAAAAAAATTTAACAAGTTGTATGCATATAAAACAAACTATGCACACATTTCGAGAAAAACAATTTTTTACCTTTTAAGCTATAAAGTTTTTCATAAGGAATATTTTATTAAAATATTGTTTTATGAGAAATATAGCTTTATGAAAGATCTTTTAAAAACATCTTTCTTTTTTGGAGTGATAAGAAGTTTTTAATTATAAACTAAAACATTGTTTAGTTCAAAGAGGAGTGATATCTTAGAAAGGGATTGTATGTGAATGAGGGAGTTTCCAACCATGTTTGATTGAATTTTCCTTTTTAAATCAAAAGGAGATTCCTCAAAACCAAAGTGATTGGCTTTTGCGCTATGTTAGAGATATAAGAGAGGAGTATTTGTAAAGGAGAAAAGAACTCTCATCGTTAAAAAGGGAGGACATGGTAAGAGTTGAAAACTTTTTCCATGTATCAATTTTTTAATCAAAAACAAAATTTGGGTGGTGAATCTCATCCTAACCTGTCTTGAAATTGAGTAAGGGGGTCTAAGGACATTGTTGGTGTGTGTAATGATGCATGATTTTGATGCTACTCTCTTTTTTGTCTCCACATTTAATGTAACACACAAGAATTATATGGCAAGTTAATGTAATGCACACACAATTAATGTCATTCAAGCACACAACCAGGCACAAGTAATCAAGTAGTTGTGAAGAACATTCAAGCATTGAAGTTGTCATCCATGTTAGCATTCAAACACCATTAAAACATCATCAAATTTGAAGATAAATTCAACTTTAAAGTCGACATTCATTGTAAACTTGCAAATATTGTTTTTTTGTAAGTAATCAAGCTCAACTACATTTTTTTGTAAGTGTCCAATCAAATCAAGTTGAATTTCATTATAATTTTGGGGTGCATTCTCGGTTGAATCTGACACCCAAGACTTGCTTATGTCATTATATTCCCAAGTCTATGTTGAAAAGGTTGAGTAGTTGAAACTCGATCATTGTAATACTTTGGGATGCATCCTCGGTGGTATCCGACACCCTCATCTTTCTAGAGACAAATTCAAGCAAGCGTGAAGTTCAAGCGAGCAATTCAAGTGAGCGAGTTGCAAGTAAGCCTTCTTTTGTCGAGTCAAGTTGTAATCAGGATCTACCTGCACAAGGAGACCTCATTTAGTGTTTTGAAATGACTCAAAATCTAGAATTATTAGCATTTTTGAACACTCAAATAAACACCACTGAAGGCAACATAGTAATATTGAATAAAGCAAATCTTCAATCAGTGCTAACTTGTTTGCAAGTGACAGAAGAAAAATTTAGACTTCTTCAATCTCAATCCCATCTATTGAATGATGAGTTGATAGATCTCAAAAATCAACAGTCGGTGAAGTGTTCTGAACTAGTTTTTGTTCATAACAACCCTATCTATAATGATGATGATGATTTTGATCAACAGTCAGGGAAGGAGAACCTCATCAAGCCAACTTTAGACGCGGTTTCCAATGAAGATGAATAGCAAGTAGAAGATGGCAAAGCACAAAGTGATACAACAAGTATAAGTAAAAGTAAATGTGAAGCAAGTCATAAAGTACAAAATACTCTTTCCAAGACCATCATCAGACCTTGAAAGAAATCATTTAAAACAAGACTATGCCAGGACTTGGATATGACAAGGAAGTTACCTTTCATATTCTCGATTACTTCCGACCAATCCAGTTCCGAAGTGTTGGATTCCTTCAAGAAGTTTCAACTTCACCTATTCCAGTTCAGCATCAGAATGCAAAGTGCCAACATTGTAATAGAGTTGGACACAACAAGAATCAATGTTTTGATATCCATCCTTTCCAGCATTGTGGAAAGCATAACCAATCTTCAGACAGATGTTCAACACTGAAGAAACCTGGAAGATTGAATATTCACTATGAATGGATTGATCATTGGCAGTGGTCATCAACAACCAAGCGATTATATAAGTCTTACCGTATAATTCAATCTCGAGTAAAGACCAATCTTGCAGCACATAAAATTTGTGTACCTCACATAAGTGGTCCCCTTATTGCGTAGATTTTGAGCATGATCCCCATAGGATGAGATAACATGTGGTTTTTTCCGCATGCCAACTTTGTGTTGTACACAAATGGAACAAGTATGGTACTCTCTTGAGCCCAAAGGGGGGAGTACAATGATGTAACTATTTTGTACCTTAAGGGAGGGAGTTAAAAAACAAATGATGATGGTTCGAGAAACCACTTGTAGTCTCTCCTTTCAGATGACAAAGGGGGCAATTAATGATGGAATTGAAGATGGTTGTCAAACATAAAGTTTCAACAAAAAATATGCCAAATTAGCATGAAATTTTCCAGATAGGCAACTGCAATCTGTAGATGACAGATTTTGACAGAATTATGGTTCAATAACTTGAAATTGAATCATACACATTACATGATTGGGATAATATTGGACACCTAAAAGTGTCAAAATTGGTTAGTGGTCATCCATTGGGTGTAATGGTATCAATTGGGTGTAAGCCCTTTTACCCCCCAAGGCAAGTTTCTCTAAGTGAGGGTTTAAGATAAGAGGGTGTATGCCCTTATACTTATCTTAGTAAACCCTTAATTAATGATATGAAGAAATAAAATGGTGAAGAGTATGGTGGGGGTGTATGCCCTTATGTAATATCCCAAGACCGAGCCCTAGTTGTAATTGTAAATGTAACATGTTTTATAGGTTGGTGAACCAAGTGATTATAAGCTAATAGGCTTATGTGATGATAGGTTGGAGAGCCAAGATGCTAAAGGTAAATGAGCCTATTTTTGTATATGTAAATACTCATATCATTAATATAAAATACATCGCTGCGTGTAGACCGACCACGATAAAAGAGAATGGGGGACTAAGCTCCACTAGGTCGGAAAAGGGACGGGGATAAGAGGCTGGGAAAAAGGGCAAAGCTAGAGGGATTATCTCTAAGGGAATAATATTATATTATTACTTCCTAAAAACTAAGGTTGGACATAACCTATGTTATCCTAAGTTCCTGTGGGAAGGGAACAAATTATATGTGGAGCTCATGCAGCTTCATGAAGACATGTGTCAATCTTGGCGCGTGCAGTTTTATGTGGGAAATCTAGTTCGTTGTGGGGGTTCTCTGCCATTCTTGCGAGGTTTTCCCATGCACGCATGCACTTAGGCACTGAGAAATGACCTCCATTATCAACCTCTGATCATGCACGCACCGCGGGAACCCATAGTTATACTTGAGTTATCCTGTGTATTTCCTGTGAAGCCCAATGCACCTGTATTTGTTGGAACCCGTGTTGTGTCCTAACGGTTGGTTGTTGCCAACATAGTTCATGGACTAAGAATGGCTTGATGCCATTGTATACATCCATATCGAGTCTTATTGTTGTCATCACATGTGTGTTAGTTGAATGTTGTGGTTGTTCTCACCTGAGCATGTTGTTGGTTATCTGGGAGTGGGAGTGAAGAGGCGGGTTGTCAAACCCGTGGATTGAAGAGGCAGGTTGTCAGGCCTGTGAGAAGCTCTCTCCAGCTGAGAGAGGTTGTTGGGGAAGTGATTTCTCTTGGAGGGAGCCCAACAACAACTATAGTGCTTTGAGAATTCTTGTTTGGTCTATTGTTGAAGCCTTGGAAGGGAAATGGAGCAGACGATGGACTGTTGAACAATGAAGGTGTATACTTCCCGGGGTGGGACAGGCATGTGGGCAATGAGAGGTTGTGAGTTGTATGCGTAATTTGGCTCCTGGGAGGGAATCCTTCTTGATTGATTGTGTAGAAACCCATTGTCTTAGCCTAACCTAGGAATCCATTTACCGAGTAGAGTTTAGTCCCAACTCGGGGGTGACCCATTGCTGAGAGTGATGAGCAGCGTGGTCTATGGCTGGGAGTTTCATGGAAGTTCTGCACGTAGTTGGTCATCATCTATACAAATATAAGTACAATTTATGTGTTCATTTTCATGATGTGTATATAGACATGTCTTCTATTTATGAGTAATTTCATGCATATGTTGTATGAGTAGGCTTATTGTTATTTCCACATTAATCTGTGTATTAGCATAATATGTTGTACATTTTATGTTTTATATATATACAGATGATATTGTTGTTTTTATGGAGTTAGCATGACCGACCTGTAAGGTCGTGTATGTTACAATATATGAATTTCCACAAGAGTTTGTGTGTGGCATAGCCGGTTGATCTCTGGCTAGGTATGTTACAGATTAGAGCTTGAACAGAGCAGATTTGTAGTGGCATGCTCCAGCTTGGGTGGCTGGGGATGTTACAAATTGGTATCAGAGCTTATGGTTTCAACACTGAACCTGGATGCGCTGTATATGAGGAACTGAAGTAAAAATTCCATAAGGATTTGATGTACCGAGTGCCAGAGGGGCGCTAAGAGAGAGCTCTTGGGTGGTAATGGAAAGCTCAAGAGAAGTGGCAGAGCAATTACCACAACAATCGTGGTATTGGGCCAAAAAGTTCAAATTTGAGTCGTATGATCTGTTTGGGAGAAGGCCGACCCTTCACAACCATCAGATATGGAAAAAGGAGCATGGTGGTTAAGAACCGAAGTCCTCCGAACTTCGCCACTCTGGTTGTTTGAAGTTATTTGTCGTAAAAGAGGCAAACACCTTGGAGCTCTGAAGTTTTGGAGTGGATCTACGTCGTAGATCACTAGAAGAAGTGCTTGACCGTTGGATTTGGCCAAGGACATATCGGAGCTGTTAGATCTGGGAAAGGAGCATGACAGTTAACCCTCAAGTCCTTCGGACTTCGTTACTTCAGTGAGTTTTAAGTTTTTGTTGAGAAAGGGGTCGAATCATGAAGCTCCGAAGTCACAGAGTGACTCTCAACCGTAGATCACTCAGGAGAAGGCATATCGTTGGATTTTCCCAAGTGGTTCGGTGGTTCGGAGTTCGAGAAAATTGGTTGAAGTGCACGCAGAATGGACTTCCTCCCAAAGTCTCGAAGTCCAAAACTCATCTGAACCATTCAATTAATAGGGACATGTGTCTGCAGATCAACCGTGCCAAATTTCGGCAGTTCGAAAATTCAGAGTTTGGGAGAAACATGGTGATAAGTCAAGAAATTCATCGAAGCTCAGAGCTAAGAAGTGTTGAAGCACGGGGTATGACGTGGCATGATGATGTCACCAGAGGTGACGTGGACCTCCTCTAGTCATGCCACATGTCAGTTAGAATTGTACTTTTGGCAACTTTGTTGGACCAATAGCAGTCTGACACGTGGGGGCCACGTGTCACCATCCTATATGATGACAACAGTACTACGTGGAACCTGGAAAAGTTAAGAGGTTCAAGAATTCGACATTCAGAGGAAACAATGGATGGTGAAGGAAGAATTTATGGATCTCTGAAGTCTCAGAGTCCCAAAGTCCCGAAGTCGTGAAGCACCAGAGTGACGTGGCATGATGAGGTCATCTAGGGTGATGTCAACCTACTCTAAGCATGCCACATGTCACTTGTTTGTGTACCTCTTACATGCCCTTAGTAGAGTGACGTGGCATGATGAGGTCATCTAGGGTGATGTCAACCTACTCTAAGCATGCCACATGTCACTTGTTTGTGTACCTCTTACATGCCCTTAGTACCAATTGGGACCTGACACGTGTCGCCTGTCGCTGGGTCCAAATGTCACTACATTAATTGTTTGACAACCGAGCAAAGGAGAATGTTGTATTCTCCAATTTGATGTTCAAAAGGAATGAAGTGTGATGAAGGTGAAACCAGCGAAGCTCCGAAGAGTGGAGTAAATCCTCATCGTTGATCGAGAGAGGATACGTGGCAGTAGATTTCATAGTTCGAAGACTTGGAACTCCGAAGGATTCAAGACATAAGAAGTTGAGGTTGAGGACTCCTGAAGGCCAGAGTCCATATCATCCATTTATTATAGTAGACACATGGTGCCAAATCCTAAGGTCCAAAGACTTGGTACTCCGGAGGAATTGAGTTGCAGATGACTTTGAGTCGAGAACTCTCGAAGGCCGGAGTAAATCCTCACCATTGATCGGGAGAGGATACGTGGCAGCAGATCTTGCAGTCTAGAGACTTGGCACTCTGGAAGGATTGAGAGTGTGGATAGTCTGGAACTCCTGAAGCTGGAGTCCTAGAGTTGATCATGGTCGTTGGTTAATGAGAAGGCGCAGTCCGTTGATTTTTTATTTGTGAGTTCGCATATTCGACAATTTGGGAGGCAGCACAAGATGGAGCCTCAAAGCTCCCGAAGCCCGGAGTCCCAGAGCTCCTGTTGACCGTAGATATAAACAGAGAATGATGACCATCGATCAGTGCGTCCTCCAAGTATCTGAAGTGCGAATCTCCAGAGAGCCAGTCTAGGAGTTCGCCAGTTCGACATTCGGGAGAAGTCAATGTGGAAGTTGAGAAAACCTCTGAAGTTCTGGAGCCCCGAAGTTCCCTAGGCTCTGGATAAGTGCCTATCATTTAGTGCTTGGTCACAACTCATGGTAAAATGAGTTTGGGGTCCAAAGAAAAGGGGATTATGCCCGAAAACTATGTTAAAAGAAAGAAAAGGACTCAGGAAGGAAGCCCGTGGGTTTCGTCTGGTTCAGACCCACATCAAAAGTGGTAAAGAAGGTATATGAACCTTATGATAGGATCCAAAAAAGGTCTAAGAGCCTTTTAGCTCAAAGGAAAGAGAATAACCGCACAAGGATTGCGTCATTAAAACAACAATTTGCAATTGTCCATAACTTTCTGCTCAAAACTCAAAATTGAGCAAGGAAGCAGTCAAAGGAGAGGTCTTGGAAAGAGGATTCCAGGTATTCCATCATAATTGGGGATTTGTTAGATCTAAACCAGAAATAGTTCAGGATCCTTGCATATATTATTGTAATCCTTATAGGCAAAGAGAGGTGGCCAAACGAATGTTAATTAGGCCAATAGAATGAGGATTGTAGTCTCTTGATTTAATCTAAACAAAGGAAGGTTTGCGAGCTTGTGTAATTGTATGTAAACATAAGTATATGAAAGAAAAGGAAAATACTCTATTTCGAGTATTCTGGAAGCCTCTATAATTATGTTTGTTTATCTGTGTATTGTATACCTCTGTGAGGAAAAAGTGTATGTCTCTGCATACAGTTGAGATTGTGTAGTTCAAGTATAGGGATCATGTTGCGAGATGAGAAGGAGAACTCTGGAGAGGAAGCCTGGTATAATTCTACATTCAAAACGAGATCGTGAATGATTATTCCATTGATCATCGATCACGAGAAGGATCGATGATCCTACTAAACAATGGAGGAGAAATATTATCGTGATTACAGGGTAAGCTACAACATCCATCAGATCACCCCACCGGTGAATGACAACGATTAGATCACAGTCGTGCAAGGAAGAGGAAGGAACTAACATCTATCGTTCATCATTTGGATTGGAACTCTGCACATCATCTGATCATGAGGAAAGGACTAATCATTAACGATTGAGTTGTAACCATCAGATCTAGGAGTTGCAGAGGAGGATCATTGGATCAACATCCGATTAAGTCATCACTGTCAGATCTCAGTGAAGGTAGATCAACAGCGAGGAGCCATTGTGGGATTCAAAGGGTGAGCTAACGTCCACACAGATTCTGGTTCCGCAATCCACATTGATTCCAATACCAACGTGCATGTTTCCATTGCGGAAGTCCGAAGGAAAATTAATGAGGGGGATATTTCACATCCCGCAATCAACCGAGATCGTAGATATCCATCGGGAGGAAGACCAACGGTGGACATTGATTTTTGATCCATCGTGCATATTTTCATTGCGGAAGTCGGGGTTGTTGTTCAACTGCGATCATGTTTGATGTCTGCAATCGTCCAGGATCATCGATATTAAAGTGATCGACAGATCAACAATTTTTTCCAGTTTCGGGATTTGAACACTCATAATATTGTGGTTGTAATGCTTGGTGAAGAGCACTTTAGGTTTAGTGCGATGGTAAGAAAGAAATTGGTTCCTGGTAAAGGGAATTAAGCCTTGGTTATGGGTTTGAACATGAGGAGCTTATATTAAGCTCCCGAAGGCTAAAAAAAACTTTGAGATATTATGAGAGGAGACAAGTTATTTGAAGGAAACCAAAAAGGAGCAAGACGATCCTAGGACACCCCTTTGTGGGTTTAGAGAAACCTAAGGGGAAATTAGGGTTGCATAATTATGGGTAAAGCACGGGAGGTGCATCATTGTTGAAGATCCAAAGTCTATAAGACAACATGATTGGAAATATAATTCATCCAAGTATGAGTTGGGATAGATGGATCCAGGAAATAAATAAAAGATGAAGGTTAATTTCAGCTTAGTATTTGGATGGAAATGCAAAGGCAGCCAAGAGTGATTTGGCTAGACAGTGCTCAGATCATAAATAATCATGTACAGTGATTTCAGTGAGAGCACGAGAAGATTTAGGAATTCGAGAAGAATTGGAGACTTCTGGAAGCAACAAGGAAAAGTGATACAAGGAGAAAGAGGTTGTTGTGATTACTGTAGCAACAATTATGTTATGGCTTGTTGGACAACCATACACATAAAGCGAGAATACTTGCATGTTTGCAAGTGTTGTTGACGATGTTGTTGCAAATGGAAGGAAGCAACATGAAGATGGAAGGTTGATTATAAGACTGATAAAAGAGGCATGAAAGATTCTATTGTCATCGACTAATCAGGTAACATCAAATTCATTTAATGAAAACTATGTAGGTAAGTATTTCTCTTTTAAAATTATGTTGCATATTTTCCAAAGGGAAATTCAGGTAAGAATTTTCCCAGATTGATTTTTTTTTATAATACCCAATATGGTATTGTTTAAGTGCATTAACATGAATGAGATACCACTAGGTGTGGTAAAGTCTAGAGGCCTATTGTATTTATCAAAGCTTCTTAGCGTTTGAATGCACACACTAACATAGTAGCATGTCATGTTAATTTGGTTATGAGATAATAACTAAAGAAATAAAAGATAAGAACCGATTATAGGAATGGATGTCATGAAAATTCGTCATGTATGAGACCATGACATGGTTGGATATGGTGAAGTATGGATATAGAAAGGTTATGTACCACACAAATATTCAAAGAGCTTCATACCTTTAAATAAAACTTGGACTGCAACCTTTTTGCCAACACTAATGCACACCACATAATTATATTTTTGGTGTAGTGTTCGGGTCGAAAAGGAAGGCATCCAAGTAATTGAGAAGACAATAAAAAGTGTGTGGATAATGTGTCAAGGCATTGGTCATATTTCCAATTTATGGATGGTGAGATACATGACTTAGATAATGATCATTCTGAAAATTAATGCAAAGGTGCATTGAATATATATACATTGAGAGTTTCACTCATGCCTAGTAAGTGGCAGAGTTGCACTCCTACATGATATAATTGTATACTTAAATGCAATTGCTAAATGCATTTTGTGAGTGCATGCATATATATTATTGCATGGAAATAATTATACTAACGACTGAAATGTTGCTAACTCATGGAGTTGAGAACATTTCAAGAGTTGTTAGACATTGCAACAGGAAATTTGTAAGTCAAGTAGTCACATGAGCATTGACTACAAGGAATTTTCTGTTCAGAAAATAAGTAATGAACTTACTGATATTAATTATGAACATGCATATGCATAGAATGATAATTCATTTTATCTAATAAATTGTTTTGTAGTTGTGATTGAATTGATCAGAGTAGACAGTTCTAAGATCATGTTATAAGGTTTTTGTACATATTGCAATGAGAGTATGATGTACAAGAAATACTGACAATTTGTTGGCTCAATGCAAGATAGGATCATTGCAGGAAAAAAAATTGGTATTCAACATAGTGCTTGCTAAAAGCCAGAAGGAAGACTACATCCTATTATTGCAACAACAATGAAAAATTATGAAATATAATTTCATATTTTGGGAAAAGTTGAATTAGTTATGAAATAATTTTGAGTTCTAAGTGAATTATTTTATGTTCTCTCATGATAACTACATGTGTGTGATGCAGATGAGATAATATTTATTAAATTTGGAATGTTGGGAAAGAACAACTACTGTTGAGGACACTAAAGCCTATAATTGTAGAATCGTGGTGGGGTTCTAGTAATGGGTTAGCACTCTCCTTGTATGTGAAAGCCTTGGCAAGATGGATCGTTGAGGGATTATGTAGCAGTGAAGGGATGCCTGAGCCTGAAAGGGTGAGTGCAACAAGGAGGAGGCAACTCAATGATGCTTATGACATGGTAGCTTCCATAAGGAGGGTGTGTCAAATGGAACAATTAGCTGAATTATTTCCAGAAGTAGCTCTAGGGAATAGAGCAATTGACTTCTAGTTGTGGTATGAATACCATAATTGGTGCTGGAAAGTAGAGCACCAAATGGATAACAAGCTTCCAATAGATAAAGCTAAGAGATTTTGAAGATTTTTGAAAATCTTGATGGCAATATGTAAACAAGTTGCACTGAGGACAGTGCAAAAATAAGGGGAGGGGATTGTAATATCCCAAGACCAAGCCCCAGTTGTAATTGTAAATGTAACATGTTTTATAGTCTGGTGAGCCAAGTGATTGTAAGCTAGGAGGCTTATGTGATGATAGGCCGAAGATGATAGATGTTAAAGGCCAATGAGCCTATTTTTGTATATGTAAATACTCATATCATTAATATAAAATACATCATTGTGTGTAGACCGACCATGATAAAAGAGAATGGGGGACTAAGCTCTGCTAGGTAGGGAAAGGGATGGGGCTAAGAGGCTGGGAAAAAGGGAGGCTAGAGGGCTTATCTCTAAGGGAATAATATTATATTATTACTTCCTAAAAACTAAGGTTGGACATAATCTATGTTATCCTAAGTTCCTGTGGGAAGGGAATGAATTATATGTGGAGCTCATGCAGCTTCATGAAGACATGTGTCAATCTTGGCACATGCAGTTTTATGTGGGAAATTCAGTTCGTTGCGGGGTGTTCTCTGCCATTCTTGCGAGGTTTTCCCATGCACTCACGCACTGAGACATGACCTCCATTATTGACCTCTGAGCATGCACGCACCACGGGAACCCACAGTTATACTTGAGTTATCCTGTGTATTTCCGGTGAAGCCCGACGCACCTATATTTTTGGAGCTTGTGTTGTGTCTTAATGGTTGGTTGTTGTTTCCAACGCAGTTCATGGATTGAGCATGGCTTGATGCCATTGTCTATGTCCATACGGAGTCTTGTTGATGCCATCACCTATATGTTAGCTGAAAGCTGTGGTTGTTCTCACTTGAGATTGTTGTTGGTTATCTGGGAGCGGGAGTGAAGAGGTGGGTTGTCAGGCCCGTGCAATGAAGAGGCAAGTTGTTAGGGTTGTGAGCAACTCTCTCTAGGTGAGAGAAGATGTTGGGGAAGTGATTTCTCCTGGAGGGAGCCCAACAACAACTATAGTGCTCTGAGAATTTATGTCCGACCTGTTGCTGAAGCCCTGGAAGGGAAGTGTAGCAGCTGATGGACTGTTGAACAATGAAGGTGTATACTTCCCGGGGTGGGACAAGCATGTGGGGAATGAGAGGGTTTGATTTGTATGCGTACGTTGGTTCTTGGGAGGGAATCCTTCCTGATTGACAGTGTAGCATCTCATTGTCTCAGCCTAACCTGGGAATCCCTTTACCGGGTGGAGTTTAGTCCCATCTTGGGGGTGACCCACTACTGAGAGTGATGAGAAGCGTGGCCTATGGCTGGGAGGTTCGTGGAAGGTTTGGACGCAGTTGGTGGTCATCTATAAAAATATAAGTACCATTTATGTGTTCATTTGCATGTTGTGTATTTGGCCATGTCTTCTATTTATGAGTAATTTCTTGTATATGTTGTCTATGTATTCTTACTGTTATTTCCACATTAATCTGTGTATTAGCAGAATATGTTGTTTGTTTTATGTTTTATAAATATACAAATGGTATTGTTGTTTTTATGGAGTTGGCATGACCAGCCTACAAGGTCGGGTATGTTACAATATATGAAGTTCCACAAGAGTTTCTATGTGGCATAGTCGGTCGGTCTTTGGCTAGGTATGTTATAGATCAGAGCTTGAACAAAGCATATTTGCAGTGGAATGCCCCGACTTGGGTGGCTGGGGATGTTACACCTTATACTTCCCACCTAGCTCCTAGCATAACAATACTTGACTTGAATAAAATGATTGTAAGAGAGTCAAAAACCATACCAAGATCAAGAGAGATGCTAAGACAATCCACCACAAGGGCTAGAAAATAACCTTCCAAGGCTAGCGCATCACTTCTTCGATTAACCATTCACAACCATAGCCATACACAAGTGCACAAGAGCTAAAAGAGATAAGGAGGCCGAAAAGTTCAGACCAAAGCCTCTCACAAGACAAGAGTCATGTTTAAAATGAGATCTTATGATCTCTATTTATAAAAAAATTAGCTAACATAGCTTGTCCACAAAATAAGGAGTAAAACACAAGATTAGGGGCTAACAACCCTAATATTTCCCCCTTAACACAATAATATTAAACAATTCACTTAAAATTTCATCTTTTGCACAAATTAAAACCTAATCTAGGATGACGTCACCCCTTTAGGGGACGTTTTTCCACTTTGAAGAGGTCGTTGGTGTTGGAGAAGTATGGAAGGGCCTCCCAAGGCCATGTGTAAAGCATCTAGGTGATTTCATCAAGGTGAAGACCCTCTTCTCCTCAAAACTTTCAAGTGAAAATGAGTGGCATCTCACCATCAAGCCCTAGCCGCCCAATATCATGACGTCATGCTAAAAAATGGGACGTTTTTCCCCTCATGGGAAAATCGTTTGGAAAGAAATTGGTGGGCTAGGTCGTCCAAGTCATCATCAAGGCTGTCCAATTCATCTCTCTCATCTGGGATGCGGGCCCCTGGCATCCATCCTGTGGGCTTATATCCCCATGGAAGCCCATGCTAGGCTTGCCTTCCCAAAACTGTCCACCAACTAGGACGTACAAAGACAAATGAACACGCCCTCCAAGGATCTCAAGTCATAACATCATGATAAGTGGATCCAATCAATAAATAATCCATCTAAGCATGTGCATCAAATATTACTATATCAAACAATTAACATCTCAAAGACACTATGTGACTTGTCAAGCTTAAGTATGGGAGGGTTGACGAGGTGTCTTATTGGGTAGATCTTGCCCTGGGTCAAGGAGAGCCTCCAAGAGATCCCTCTCTAAGCCATGTAAGGTTTATGAGGTGGATGGGGTCAAGATTGAATGGGCATAGATCTCAGGACATACTAGGGGTCGCAATGTCTCATTCATGGATGCCTTTGTAGAGGGTGTGTGGTACCTTCGTCCGCAGTGCACTTTTTCCAAGCCCATCATTTTCCTTTTATCTTTCTTTCTTTATATTTTCTTTCATAATAGTATAAGGAGAGCTCAGAGATTGAAGGTCACTGCCCTGACATGGTGACCAGTTGGTGGCAATGTCACCCACAAATACCTAATGGAAATGAGAAGGTTGGTTCGTGAGGAGACCCCTTTTCTCTCTACCATGCAATTGAGAGTCATTGCCCTAGTTTGGTGACTAGATAATGACAATTCCATACCACTAGATATCCATGGACGTGATAGGTCGGCTCATGATGAGGCCTCCTATCCTTCAACTTACCTTTCAAGCATTTCTATGTTATATTATGGGTCCCCTTTTATTCAAAGATAAGCGTTTTATTGCTTTCTTGGGTGATCCATGGGCAAAACATCTGGAAGATTTACATAAGGCTTTTATATTTTACCCAACACCAAACCCTTTGGGACTTTATCCCCTTCTTCCCATAGAATGAGGGACAACCCCTTCTTGGGTCAATACACCCTAAAATCCCAAGAGATAAGGAAAAGGAGGGAGATAATGATGGAAAATGGTAAGTATGGTCAGGAACGGTACAATGGCTCATTAAAGGATTTACCATAAACAAACCCACTCCCAAAGAAGACCACTTACTAGGGCACAATGTTAGCCACCAAGGTGAAGCAGGGAAAAAGACATAATGCCCAAGCACATATCATGAAATCTAGAGAAATCTAAGGTACACCATAATCAAATGGCTTATATATTGAAATGATGCTCACCATAATACTGACTTGTACCTCATGGAGCAAGGCCCACTGCCTTCCAGAAGCCAACTAGTGTGGTGGATGCCATCTGTAAACCTGTGACCATATGTGGTGGTGAGCGGGTTTTCCATCTATGCAAAGGGTATTGTTGGTCATATAGTCTCTCAACACTCCATATATGCAACTCGAGGGCCTCGAGACATCATCTCCTTAGTTATCCACAAAATGGGGATAATAGGTACAACAAGTTATAAGGATAGATTGTGACAGTCAGAGTGCAATTTTTCTGGCGAAGAACCTGGATCATTCAAAGACAAAGCATATTGATGTTCAATATCACTTTGTGAGAGACATAGTTGAAGAAAATAAAGTGTTGTTGATGAAGGTGGACACTTTGAAGAATGTTGTAGATTCATTAACAAAATATGTGAGCACTGAGAAGTTCTCTTGGTGTAGAGGATCTATTGGCATTGTTGCCTTGGATTGTTGATTATGTAACCCTGTAACCCCATGTATGCAAAGAAAACAACAAGTGGGAGAATGTTGGGTATGTGTTGTATTCTTTACACGATTAGCCTTAGTGTTTGCTACGTTGCGTCGGGCATGCAAGGGAGGCTTTGATTTTATTTTTTTTGCATCGGGAAACGTGTCACATTTTTTGCCTAGTTTTTCGTGTCACCTCGATTTTCGTGTCCATTGTTGGACGATTTTTTGGCACATGGTTTTTTGTCGATGGTTTTCTATTTTCGGTTAAGGAATTAGGGTTTTTGAATAATCCAGGTCATTGGGTTAGGGTTTTGGATGTCGTTGGCTCCTATATGTATATTGAATTCTAAACAATGTATGATATGAATGAAAATAAAATATGTTGGTTTTCTTGGTTTTGAGTTTCGAGGGGAAAATCTCAGTGTAATGTTTGTATTTTCCATTGTATATTTTTTGTTCTTTTATTGAAAATCTGTTTGCAGTATAATATTGTACAAGGTTAAAATCTATAGGTGACTCAAATTAGACTCAACAAAAATGTCTTTCACTGTAACCCTCTATTTGAACATAGTCATGTGGTGACTTTCTATTAAGCACAAAGTGTTCTCATTCTCCAAAAGGAAAAGATAAAAAGTCCTCTTGATGGAAAGATTCAAAGATGGACAATTATTGGGTAGAGTTGAATAAACCTACAAAGGCCTATGACCCGTTGGCTTCAACAATTACAACCAGTCTAATGCCTAAGAGCAATGCAAATGCCTCTGTCACTGCCATATCTCAAGAGCTGACTTACCTCCCATCCATTCCCAAGAATATAGGTTTCTTTGGAACACAAATCAAATTCCTTAGACGAGGAAAGGGATACAATTTCAATGTTCCCAACATATGCAAAGAAGCAATTGATGGTGAGATGAACAATTAGATGGTGGGTTGAAGTGAAGTAATGAGAAATATAGGAAAAAATAGAAGAAATGGTGATGCATATTCCTTAGTTAAGTATTTTGATTAGAATAGATGTCCGAATGTTATAATTCCATTATGTCAAGATATGGCTTTATGTGACAATTTGGTAATTCCTTAATTAGAGATGGGTAAAAATTGTGATACAATATAAGAAATACAAACTTGTTTGGACCACAAAAGGGAACTCTATTTGGACATTCTCTCTCTCTCTCTCTCTCTCTCTCTCTCTCTCTCTCTCTCTCTCTCTCTCTCTCTCTCTCTCACACACACACACACACACACACACACACACACGCACAAAATACACATTGTTTTTCTGATGGAGCATGTGAGAGTGTTCTAGGTGTTTGTGGAGTAGGGGTAGTTCTTTATTTTGACTCTTCACATTTTGTTCTTTTGAAGTATGCTACAGGACAAGGAACCAATAACCAAGCTAAATTTTATGCTTTGTGGCTTCTGTTAAAATGAACACTAGGCATGGGGTTTAAATCTCTACAAGTCTTTGGAAATTTAAATCTTCTGGTAGATTGGGCAACTAAATAATGCATAATTGGAAATCTAGACATGGAGCCTATCATAACCCAAGTACATGAGTTAATTATTATGTTTGAAGATATTTATTTTTAGCACATATATTGAGATTTCAACTCTAAAGCTTATGGTCTTTCTAAAGAAGCTTTACTTTTGCAAGAGGGAACCTTGACTAAACAAGAATTCAGAGGGGCTCTCTCATATAAGTCTCTAATTTATATTTGTATTAAGATTATTATTATTTGTTTATGATGAAATAATTCCTTCAATTTCTAGGAATGACTCCCGGATAGTCTTGAACAGGCTGATATTATAAGAATGAAGGTTTGTAATATTTGTCTTTGGTCACTATAATCTTTCAAGATATAGAAGGAAGATTGTATTAAGTAGACTTCATCTTTTACGACTATTTTTTAGAAAAGTATGTGTGCTTGTTTAACCATAGACAATATAGCAATATTGTCACCCAACCTTAGGCCGAAGCCACCCCTGATCACCTTAACCTTGACAAAGAATAATTTTGGAAGAAAACCCTAGGCCTAATATCCAATCAATGTAGTGTACCTCTCTCCAGAGCTAGCACACAAGGCATAAATTCCAAACCATAACCAAGAGAAAGTCCAAGCCTAAAACTGAAAATACAAGTTGCAGTTTCTACAACTACAACTACTCTCCAGACTTGCGCACTTATTGAACTTCTGCAATGCGCACTAGATTTCTAAAGTTGCGAGTTGTGTGTGTCCAAATGAGCTATGGCGTTTTGTATTTATACTACTCTTCCTTAGTTTTCTCGGCCGACTTCTCTTTCTGGAGGCTAAAAACTCAATATTAATTATTTTCTTTAGTCAACTTGTCTTCTAGGGTTATGTCCAATGCTTTAGGGTTTCTTCTTGCTTCCTGGAATATTATGTTCTTGTCAAGGTTACACGTGGAGGTTTAATACCTCCCGAAGCTACCATAATATCAACACTCCCTCCTAGCTAGGGAGGTATATTAAAGGTAATGGTATTGAGTACAAACATACCATTCAACCAATAGCATAATCATAGCCACATAGGCTATCTTATGATTAAATCACGAGCATCATCATCAATATCAATATCATATGATAGCATTAATTGCATCATCTCTCGGATCCATACTCCATCTCTCGGAGCCATAAGTCTCTCACTCCACAAAGTGATACAAGAATCATTCCAGACATACGTCCTAGAAGAATGACTGTCCTGGAACATTTTCCACATGGATAATGTTTGTCCATCATCATACTGACTATCCATCTAGTGGGAAATCATCTCCAACACTAGTGATATTCTCCATGGAAATCAGAACAATTCCATCCAATAGAACACAATTGTGTCAATCCATAGTAGTACACAACTACTATCCAGTGGTACACAACCACACCAAGTAGCACACGACTACTTAATTAGTGACACATAGTCACAACCAGTGGAACACATCCACCACAGTAGCATACATATATTGTCCAAAGACATACAATCTCCACAACAATCATATCATCTGATATCAACCTGCATAAAACAATATCATGATATAAACTGAGTCATATGGGCCATTCTTCCACTCACATATGTGAGATCTGGAAGAGCATATGCCCTCAAGAGGTAAAACATCAGCCATGGGCTATCTGGACTATTCTTCTCAAGCATAGAAGAATAACTATCCCTGATTTCTGAGCCTGGACCATTCACCTAACTAGGCCATTCTTCTGGCACTAATCATAGTGCAACCTGGAGAGAATGAGTCTGTCCTAGGGAATGCATGTCCCTGATTGTTGAACCTAGACCATTCACCTAACTAGGCCATTCCTCCAACACTAATCATAGTGCAACCTGGAGAGAATGATTCTTCCCTAGGGAATGACTATCTAGACCATTTCCTAAGGAAATGATTGTCTTGCACCAACCTCCAAAATGAACCATTCTTCGAAATTGCTCACAACTGTGAACTTCGAAAGAATGATTGCCCGACGAGGTGGACCATTCTACTTGACCACTACTCAGAGTGACTGCCAAGAAGAATGAATGTCCTAGACCATTCCCCCACACTGGCCACAAGGGGAATCAATGTCTATGGTACATCAACAATCTATCGGACCATTTCCATTACGAAAATGACTGTCCAATATGGACCATTTTCCGAACTAGAAAATGCTTGTCCGTAAAAAATCTCAAACCACTTTCTGAATTGGAAAGGAACTGCTCATCCTCGACCGTTTTTCAAACTGAAAAATGACTATCCATAAATCAATAACATATCAGTGCTCCCTCCCAACCTGGGAGTAATATCTTCCTTTTTCAATAAGGAATTCGTCTCCACGAGCCCCAACTTGTTTCTTGAGTACGCAAACTTTTCATCTTGGGTAGAGGCTTTGCCAAAATATATGTTATCTGCTCATCTGTGGAGATATATTAGGGAACCACTTCTCCTTTCTGGACTTCATCACGAAGAATATAATGCTTGATCCCAATGTACTTCGGTCTGTCATGGAACACTCATTTTCTCCGAAGGCTTCATATAGCTCTGATCATTACAATATATCATGGTCAAATTCAACACTTTTGTTTCCTACTAGCTCATGACTTCATGGAAAGGCTCAAACTGAAACATATCCAAGTAACACTTCTTCTGTCATCGTGAGAGTTTTCCATGGATTAGCAATCCATCATCCCAAACTTCTGAGTAACTATTTTGATACACTATCTCTGTCATAGAAAGTTTTCACCATGCTTCTGCTGTATATAAGATACTCTGCATCAAGTTGTTTGAATCCATACAAGGTCTTCTTATATCTGCATACATGGGTCTCTTTCTGGTATAAGATTCTTTCTCACTTGCTTTATTGGGAAGAGCATTCTTTTACATTTAAATTCCAATCCATGGATACTGGTGAGCTGTCATTATAGTTTTTCTCTCTCCTTCTGGAAGAACCTCTGAATCTCGCAATGTTTCCATTCACAAGTCTTTTTCACATTTTCTTACATACATTGTTCTTTATCATAACTTCCATTTCTTCTGCTTGATTGCTTCTAGTGGGTTCAAACCAAGCTGGTAGTCTTGTGATTCTCGGTATAATAATTAGTTGTTCAGGATTTTCTTTCTTTCTTGGAATCTTCATGTTCTTCCTCATGTCTCTCTTTAGCTCTTGGGTCCATGGGGTCTTCTGTATGTCCTGAAGATTTCAACTTCTTCCTTTCATCATAGGATCATGGATGTGGATGGTTAACCAAGGATACTTTAAGGCTTCTTTTAGAAGAAGACTTCTTCTATAGTAAGACTGAACACGTGTTGTTTATCAAGGCTGCTACTTTCAATGGGAACATGGATAAATACTACATAATCCTCAATGGATCATATTTAGGATTAGCTCCCTCCTAATCCTTGCTTTATGTATGAATGCATGCTCTTCTTTTGGAATTCTGTAATCATCCATCCATCTAAGATAGTCCACGCTTCCGTCTACATCCTTATTGCCTTCTGCAAAGTGCCACAAGTATTTTTCTAATTTCCTCTTGATTGCTGACTTCTTTATGTTTTGACTTCTTTTGGGTCTCTTCAAGTTTGATTCTGATTTCGACTTATCTAGCAGTTGTTACTTATATAATAGATTCCACAGGAATTGTTACCAAGGATTGTCAATGTACTTCATCTTTTCATGTGTATTTCTTGACTTGTAGTCATTGTGATAGCAATACTTATCTTGTTATTCTTCCATAGGTATTGTTTCACTTGAACATCTTATCTTCTAAGAAATATATATATATATATATATATATATATATATAT
>JASDQU010308450.1:12746-29738 GCA_032191745.1 Picea mariana | reverse complement strand
ATAAAAAATATGTAAACATGGTATGAACAAGAACTTTGAAGAATATTGTTACCTTGATTTAGAAGAAGAAGTCATTTTTATCCTGCTTGGCCTTCTTTAAGGGTTCCCTTTCTTCGGCAACTCATGCTTCGTCTGTTTCCTTCCTTTTCTTTAACTCAGGACAATGGTTCTTGTAGTGACCATATTTTCGACAGTGGAAGCGTTGTCTCTTTGACATATCCTTTTCTTGATTTGGTTTCTTCCTCAAGCCAAACTTCTTCTTATTCTTGAAATTCTTGAACTTTGACGTGAAGGCTTGATCTTCGTATTTATTTTGGGATTTCTCTTTTGCGTTAATCCTTGATTCTTCTTGTGCACAACAAGTCCAAAGTTGTTCAAATGTAGGATACTCCTTTCTTGTGTTCATGCTTGTGGTAAATGCATCCCATGTCTTGGGAAGGCTATTGAGTACTATATTTACCAATTCCTTTTCTGAAATGATTTCTTCAATAGTTTGTAGTTAATCTCTTAACTGAGAGAGTCTTACAAAGTATGATGTTATGCTGTCATCATCATTCATTTTCATGTCACAGAGCTCATTCTTCAGACTCATTACTTGTCCAATGTTTCTGACTGAGAAGAGGTTAGTTAGGGAATTGTACATCTTCTTACATGAGTCAAGATGAGAGATGTAGGGTATCAAGTGGTCTTTTACAGAGTCCACTATGATACTCATGATATTGATGCCATTGTCCTTGAACTTCTCCATAATTGCAACGTTCTGAGGTTCCTTCTCTTTTCCTTCTTCAAACTGTGGTTCCACGATCTTTCCTTTCATGATATCCAACACTTTATTCTGGGCAAGGATGAGGTCAATCCTTGTCTTCCATGCTCTGAAGTTAGAAGCCCCTTCTAACTTGCTTTCTAACTTCATAGAGTAAGTCATGACTGCTTTGAATGGGTCAACCTTTGACTTTGACCAAAAACTCAAACTTGACGTCTTAGCTTGCTGAGAGTACTAGGAGGTGCGTTAGGTTAGGACTCACTAGACTATCCATAAATTAGGTCAATCTCTTCACTTAAGGTGCCTCAACAAGAGGGTTAGGGTTTCGTTGCTGCAACAAAAACTTTGACTGCAACTGCAACTGTAACTAAGCAAATCCTCCCAATCTATCTTCCAACGGTTAGACTATCCAAAGATAGCGTGGGCCCATAACCTGTTAGAAAAGTAGGTGTGCTCGTTTAACCTAGACAATATAGCAATATTGTCACCCAACCATAGGCCGAAGCCACACCCGAGCACCTTAACCTTGACAGAGAATAATTCTGGAAGCAAACCCTAGGCCTAATAGCCAATCAATGTAGCGTACCTCTCTCCAGAGCTAGCACACAAGGCATAAAGTCCAAACCATAACCAAGAGAAAGTCCAAGCCTAAAACCCAAAATACAAGTTACAATAGCTACAACTGCAACTACTCTCCAGACTTGCGCACTTACTGAATTTCTGCAGTGCGCACTAGATTTCTGCAGTTGCGAGCTGTGTGTGTCCAAATGAGCCATGACATCCTGTATTTATACTACTCTTCCTTAGATGTTTGGGCCGACTTCTCTTTCTGGAGACTAAAAGCTCAATATTTATTATTTTCTTTAGCCGACTTGTCTTCTAGGGTTATGTCCAATGCTTTAGAGTTTCTTCTTGCTTCCTGGAATATTATGTTCTTGTTAGGGTTACATGTGGAGGTTTAATACCTCTCGAAGCTACCATAATATCAACAGGGCATACATAATTTTAGCTCTTTTTCGAGTCCTTGTGGAATAGTATGACACATATTTTGATTTGAAACTCTAAAATATCAAACATAAATATTTTTTTATTTGGACACACACACAATAACAAAAATCCAACCATTAAGACTACACAAAATAAAGACATGTAATCAAATTATTCAACGTAATATCTAAATTTTAAGAAAGATATCAATAATTTCTATTCAGAGAAAAGTATCAATGAATGCTTCCATGACATCCATCTTAGTAGACATGGCTCTCAACAACTCAATAATTTCAATAATAGCGCCTCTTTGTTATCCATGCCTCCATGACATCCATCTTAGTAGACATGGCTCTCAACAACTCAATAATTTCAATAATAGCGCCTCTTTGTTATCCATGCCTCCAAACTGTATTCCTACTCTTGTTTTGTGTACCATATTGTTATTTGATTGCAAAATTTCCCTTCTCACAACTACACCCAACAATTTTTCCACTAACACTTTGTTTTTTCCTCAGCAATACTACTTATTAAATTCCCTTTACTTGAATTGCTCTCGGTCATATGCAAGTATCAAAACCTGGTCTAATACCAAACTAGTAGAATGCAATTGAAATAAAGAGCACACGACAAATAACTGGAAACACACACATTATAAAGCTTCTTCAATATCGTTGTCAGTGTAGGGCACGTGAAGGCCTCTTGGCGGGATAGATTAATGGTTTTTCTTTTTATCAAATTAGCCTTAACTTTAAATATATTTATTTATGAAATTCTTACTCGTGCATGGTGTGTTTGGGGAAAGCATAAAATGAAGTTAATCTATATTCCTTGAAATTTGTCTTTATGTATGTGATAAGTTTATTTGCATTGATGTGACCCATTTTTTAACCAATGGAATACGATACATGCAATGTGCCCACATTATTAAAAAGTTAGTCACGCCAACCCCATCTTTATTCCCACCGCTTTATGAAGTGTGGGCCACCAAAAACAAATTATCGCGACTTTATTTTATTTTCGAGTTATCGATTAGAATTCATTGTGAAGAGTTTCAATTAATAATTGATTTATGAAAAGTACTTTATTTTATTTTCGAGTTATCGATTAGAATTCACCATCCAGAGTTTCAATTAATAATTCATTATTAATTTATGACAAGTGAATATGTTATCAATAAGATTTAAAATAGGATGGAAAAAAACATTGTATCTTCTTAAACATTTGAGTTGGGTTCAATTTATTAAAAATAAGTTTGAAATATTTTATCTTAATATTTAAGTAAGATTGAGATTGTTAGTGTTTTGTTAATTTCAATCAATTATGATTTAAATTTGAATGGAGAGGATAACAACTTTTTTTAATCACTCAATTTAAATTTAATTAATAATATAATTATTATTTTTCTACATATAAAACAAATTTTTATTTTAAAGTTTGTTTATTAAATAAATAAAAGAAAAATTATTTGTAAAACGGGTATTAAATTATTTATGAAATTTTCACAATTTTATTTCAATTCACATGCATAAGTTTTAAGGATGATGTTCACATGGATGAATTTAGTTTTGTTTTTTTTAATATTGAAATGTGATGATATTTTATTAGTTATTGATAGTATTTTTAGTATATTCTTTTAAATTTTTTAAAGACGATTAATTATTTAATAATTGTAGCAATTTCACTTTAATTGATATACATATAAGTTCTAATAATAATGTTAATACAAGTTGTAATAATGATAACTTAACGGTGACTTCTTTGACATTATTTTTTAAAAATGATTGAATTTTCCATAAAAATTATTAACTCTATATAGTTAACTCATATCTAATCATGGTTAAACCTAGTTATTCTTGCTTTTGGAGTAACACAAATTCTACCCAATCTTCATACATATAGATAAGGTTTTACTTTGCAAATGTCCACGAAATAATGATAATGATGATTTTATCGTATTGACACCAGCATTGGTGTATTAAATCTTAATAAAGAAAAACTAATATTATGTTTTATTATATTGTTTCCAAATTTTACAAACTTGTAAATAAGATTACCCAACTCAATTTGGTTTTCATGGATTAACACATTATAAATATCAATGGTGTTACAAATATTTTGACCTTCGTTAGTTGATGGTCAACCTGGGTAAAACGAAGGTCACGATTTTCAACGGATCGAAGAAGACCCTCTTTAATCACCATTTTATTTTCATAGGAGAGGAGATTGAGATCACCAACACTTATACCTATTTGGGGGTACAGTTCACAGGACCTCGCTTTAGTCCGTGACATGCACTTCATCCCTGAGTCAACAAGGGATATGGATCCTTTGCCCTTCTTGAGAGGTAGTGTTTCCAGAACCATTTTAAGTACATATTGTCTAAGATGTCTCTCATGGCCACCCTTATCCGGTCCATAGTTTTACACAAATTTTAGGTTTGGGGACCTAATTTACTAGAGTTTGATTGGTCTTCAACATATAGAGTGTAGATCATCCTCCTTCACCGCATCATCAAATGTAAGCAGATAGTCCCTCAGTCCATCATCCTTGCAAAGTTTGGTGCTCAACTCTTTCGGCTTGAGCCAATGTTTGTTCTTATCTCATTATTGCACTGTATTCAGAGTTTCGTTGCTACAACGAAGGAATATGATTGATACCCATACTTGGCCTATCGTTAATCGAATTCCATTGCATCATCTAGTTCTTCGGGTCACTCTCGTTGTTGGTATGCGAGGGTTTCAGATCTCCTAGCATCAATTGATATTACGATGGACTGACTTCCTTCATTTAGATATTCCCTTGTTGGCCACCTCTTACCTACCAGACATGAGATGAACATGATCATCATAGATGATATCTAGTGGCAGTTTGTATAGGTCACTTAGAGAAACCCTTAGAGTGGGTTATGCTTAAAGATGGCCTTCTATGCTAAGCACTTCATGGTTATGAGGGATGGACTCATTGTTCGAATGCATTACACACTTTGTCATTTGATGCATGCTCTTCACAACCACATGGGCTAGTTCAGAATGAGATATCATAGATTACAAATTGAGACGGACCACCAAATCGACAGATCATACATGATCTGCTAGCTGTACCGTCTCTGAGAGGTTGATATGAGAAGCACTTCATCTTTTGATGCTTGGTTTACTACGAGATCCGAGGATGGTCCCACTGTCTATTCAAAGATCTCTAAACACTTGGTAGTTTCTTTAGGTACCTCGACTACAAATGCTCGAACTTATACACGTAGTAGGCCTTCCATCTCCGCTCTCTCATTCTCCAACCATACCCACATCTTGTACCAACACTTACCCAACAAATCACTTCCTTTTTTATAGTGCTCCCAACTAGGGGTGCCAAGCGACATATGGATAACAATCATATCCTTGACCCTAGATCAGTGTGGACTCAAAGTGCTATTTTTACTTTCTTAAGACCCCGACGACATTGCCAGTCCATGCCTCATATTAACAAACATACCAATAGCTAGATGATATCTTCCAAACCACATTGACAAGCTCTCCTTTCTATGCAGTAACACAAATCTTAGTCCAACTCCTCTTCTAGTTCTTTTTATGGATATACATCTATTTTTAGCTTTCTCAATTTGACATCTGATGTTAAGAGACACGGTCCAAGTGGACGAGGGTAGGCTTGTACCATTGGTATCATAGACTCTTGATCCACTCACCTTGTACATCTCTCTCTCAAATTGTCTCTCCATCTTCAAAGTTGGCTTTTCAAGTTTAAGTTAGACTCCCATTTTACTCTATGCATCTTGCTTTTATATAATAACCATTTTAGCGCTCCCGCTTTCTATGAACATCATTATACCTAATAGTCCCATTAACCTACTTGGACTATTAACCTACTTTAATGATCATTTGTGAAAATTAATGCAAATATCTTATTTATATACACTATGCATTTAAAAAAAATATTTTTCATTTTTCAAAAAATTTAAATTCTTTTGCATTAATTTCCAATTTTCCACATAATTCCTCCAAAATCACAGAATTTAAACTCCAAAGAAAGAAGAATATTAATATGCATCCCTCGTGTCTTAAAGGAAGAATAACTGAATTGTGGCCCTAAATGATATAGGTCTATCATTATTGCCAATTATATAATCCGACAAAAGAGAGACAATATTTAAATCCACCACGATAATTATAGCACCTTATCCCGCAAGCCACGAAGGGAATATGGAAACTATTTTCTAAAAGAATTTTGAATTAAATTTGACGTCCGATGGTTAGTGAAGTGTATATAATCCTTTGGCTATCCTTCCCAACCCTGCGAGGACGGGTAAACGCTCGAACCGTTGAACGCGACGCGCTTGAAAAGATTTAAAGGTAGAGACGAGCACCCGGTTAGATTTACAGTTTCTTTTTACAAAATATTTGAAGTTTGCTAGGATTTTCCTTTAGTTTCTTTGGCAAATCTTTGGAATGCTCGTTTTCCTTCCCTCAAAACAGCCCAATTTTTATAAAATAATGCGCTTTGAAAATTATTTGCTCTGTGAGGGTCAGAACACGGTGAAATTTGCTCGATTTCCGCGCGCTGACTAGATATTTCAAGTTTTCTAAACTTTTTCCTTCAGTTTCATGGAAAATACTTGGAATGTCAGAAGTTCTTCCTTCAATATCGATCAATTGCTAAATTTTCAGAAAATATAGCCACTTTTAATATTATTTTTTCTGTGACGGTTAGAACACGGTGAAAAAGATTGCTCAATTTTAGCGTTACGTATTTGAAATTTTTTCTACAAAATCATGGAAAATCTTTGAAATGTTTGAAGTCTTTCTTTCCAAATCATTCAGTCCTTGGAAAATATAGCGTTTTTGAACATTATTGTTTTCGTGGCGGTCCAAACATGGTGAAATTTGCTAAAGTAGAGCGTTTCTGACAAATCATATAAAGATTTCGAATCTTTTGTTTCAGAATCATGGAAAATATTTGAAATGCTTGAAGTTTTACCTTCGAAATCGTTCAGTTTACGGAGAATATACCGTTTCTGAAGATTATTTGTTCTGTGGCGGTCAAAAGACGGTGAAATTAACTAAATTTGAGCGTTTCTGACAATTTATTTTAAAGTTTGGAAGCTTTTCTTTCAAATTCGTGCAATTTTCGGAAAATATAGCGCTCCTCAAGATTATTTAACGTGCATGATTCAATACCGACATCAAGATCAAATATTTATGTTTATCACAACTACACAATAAATTCTTAACAGCAACGAAATCAATCACACAAATTATGCACATGAGACAAATGCTTGTCTTAAACAGATTTGCACAACGATTACTGTTAGATAATTTTCCACCCATGTAGTGTAACCAGATGCCTCCCTTGGCCACCAGTGCACTCCAAATACAAAATTCTCACTCATTTGCAAATCAGATTCTTAGCCATCAGTCTAGTTCGACTTCCCACAGTTTCATAACGGATTTTTTTATGTAAGGCAATTACGTAATTAACACTATTTATAATTGCAGCAGAAAATAACATATATGCACAACATTCTCATCAATTGCTCAATTGGATTTAATCTACATGCATGTTTTATTTTTTTTATTCTAAACATATATCGAGGGAAATCTGCAAGGCTCTTCCCCTCATTCCGAGGAAGGTAAACCAGATTCTAACATGTATGCACAACAATCTTATGACTTTGCTCTACTGGATTTTAATCTACATGCATGTTTTTCTTTTACTCCTAATATATATCTCGGGGAAACCCACAAGGAAATTCCCTTCATTATGAGGATAGTACCTAGGGTAAATTGGATTCTGTAGAAGCTCGAGGGTTGTCAACAATTGTTGGAGTACTTCACACACACCTAGGATTTTTTTTCCTAAGGTTTTCCCTATGTTTATTAGTCATTATCCAGTCTCCTACAGTTTAGGGAGAATATTCCTTTAGGAGAATATTCTCTTGAGTTCACACTTCAGTTTGATCAGTTGAGTGGAGTCTAGATGCCACATTGGGATTATCACCATGCAGCATTGGGATCATCACCAACTAATACACATTGTCCTTGGAATTATCACCAGACTAGCGCATTACTCATGATTCCCTGATCTCCTCCTCACTTCACTCAGTTTCAGTCAATTAACTGAAGACTGAGAGACTAGTTAACTTAGACTAGGTGGCAGTTCACTCCCTGAGAGACTAGACTAGGTGGTAGTTTACTCCTGTAATTGCTGGTGTGTGTCCAGATCACTCAAGACCACCACTATGGCGCATTGGCTTCTCCTCAAGTGCGCATTAGTTGAGTTATAGAGAGTACATCATGTGTAAATTATCATTCATTCTTTTGGTTAATGAAAATTATTCCATTCTTTCTCTCCTGCTTCTCTTTTCTCATATTTTCTCTGCAACTGTGTATGTCAATTTCTAGCTAGATCTATTCTGTGCAGGTTCAACACATTTACAACAATCTCATGATAATCATGATATTCAACAAATGACTCACGAAGAGCATCATGTCACAACATGGGATTTGAACTTGGGTGGGGAGGATAACAATTTTCCTTGCAACCACTTGGGTTAGACTCACTTGACTATCTACATGCATGATTTATACAAGATTTCCATCCATTAACCATTCTATAACAAAATTCATAGATAGCCCAATTGAATTCATGGAAGCACGTAATATAAATATAAACATAGATAAATCATTCAAGATGAAGAAGAACACTTGTCTTTCTTATGAATTCGTCACCCAAATAGGTTACTAAAGAGTGATTTACTTCCCAACTATAGGAATTTGCAATGGATTCCACCCCCAAGCTGGGCCATGATACCACTAGGGTGAAAGAAGCTTCTACGAGGCTCTAACTCACTCAACTCAACCCATAGTGCCCAAGAATTCACACCGGCCAAACATCTACCACATATCTTCCAAGAAGATTCCTCCAAGATTCTCACCCATCCTTTATTTATTGGTGTTCTTCTTCCCCTCAACCGAAGACGACACAAGGGAAGGCCTTTCTCTTGTTTGTGATATAATCCCTTAGGAATCCTTCCCCTTTAGTGCTCCAATGCAGGTAGGAAGAATATGATCCACTAAATGCTCTTTGGTAATTTGTGGACTGGTAGACCATTGGCTCAATTATGGATAATTCTTGGCATGAACATAGAGTTGGATATTTATAGTTTGCTCCAGCTATTGTGGACATTTTAGCCATGGTTCTCCCTTTAAATCCAACACTATTTTCCTCCCTAATTGATAGCAACAATTTCGACATACCTTAGGCTCACATTGTTCTCACAATCATTGGATTCTCTTCCCATATTCAGGTGTAACAACCATAAATCATATAGTTTACTACATAACCAGCCAGAGGAAAGTTTCATGGAATGGATGGGAGAAGAATAATGATAAGGAGATGATAGAAGAGAATGAATGTGAATGAAAGGAAAGAAGAGACCCTTTTCTTTGCATGCGATCGACCCTCTTCCCAAGGATGTGACACTTGTACTTGGTACACACGAGTCAAAGGTTGATTTGGGAGCTTTTCAAGTAAGCATGGGAAAAAAGTTAGTACTTCCCAAAAAACAAGGGTCAAGGACAATTCACTTATGCACCCCCTTTCCTCTTCCCCCTTTGTGGTATCATAGCCCCCTTGTTGCTCTTCTTTTGGTGGATATTATGTTAATATATTTCCCTTTTTATACATGTTTTTACATAACGTAAGCACACTGTGGAAATATCCCCATGGTGGTTCTTGGAAACATAACATCCATGCCATAATCTTAGCCTGCTACTTGGATTCACAAGCATTCATTAGTTGGACTCACAAGCATTTGCTTGGACTCCACATTAGGAATATTTACAATGCATTTCACATTTTACAAGACGGGGTCATTATAACTTAGCCCGCTTGGCTTGACATTCGTCACATAAACCACCTCATTAAAAATACACATGATTTGTTATAATATGCTCCAAAGGTTAAAATTGAGGTACTACAAGTCAATCATAGAATCACATCTTGCAAAGCCACTTTTGAGCTAAGGGTCGTAGTGTGACACATCTTTCACAAATTCCAATCCTTGGTAACTATTGGGATACCAATCCCAAGCCCATGTTAGGCTTGCCAGGTCCATGTAACATGCTAATCCAAGTCCAATAATCCCGTTGGGCTCAAACAAACATATAACTTTCACAACTTAGTCAATCAACAACTAGGGATTCCTTCTTGCTCCTGTAGTGTCTAATTCTCCCTGTTGTAATTCACTGCCCAAGGTTAGTATTCTGTTTGAATACAGTGAGATGTGGACAACTAGGGTCCTCCATGCCAACCTCATGCTCCATAGGGATTTGGACCAACATCCATTATAACAAGAAAATCCCTTGGTTCTCTCCCCCATCCTCAGTTCCCATGGATAAAGCAACTATGGCAAAAATTTGTATTGATGTAGGAAGGAACACCATGAAGGAAGCACGATGGAAAAATTGAAGAAACCTTTCCCCCTTGCGAATGAGTTATTTTATAGCAAGACAATTACTTGCCAGTTGTCACATAGGGCCTCCTAGTTCATTTTATTCCCTTCTCAACAATAGTTGTGCATTATTTTTATTAGCAATAATTTATGAGCTTTGATGACAACATATATCATAAGTTTCTCATGTGATATAATAATCAAAGGACAGGGCCTTCACTAATGAGCACCCATTTATTTCTAGCACATTAAGAAAAACATTACATAGATTTTTGTATGGCCATTCATTTAGCTAGGGGCCAAAATCGAGGTATTATAGTTATGACCCCAAGGGTAGTTAATGGTTAAAGCCTATTAGTTTTCCTTTGAATGTATTGATGAGAAGGCTGATCCTACTTGTAGTTCATACTATATAAATAATACAAATAGATTTTCTCTTATGTTGTAATAAACTTGGTGGTCACACAAAGAGTTCACGATTTTTTACATAAAATATCTCTCGCACATGATACACACACCTAATGCTTTGGGTAGCAATAATATCAATGGCTGCTTCTATAATCTATTAATTTGATTAATCGGGAAGCCTCTGCAACCCAAATAAAGTCAAAGTTTCTCCTAGACAACAACCTTTGCTCCAAAATCTAGTGAAGTGCACCAACGACTCTATTTGGAAAGATATTTCAGCAATGCTTCTTTTTATTATTAATATTTTTAATTGATGTGTAGTAAGCATGCCTATTGGGGTTCAATACTCTACTTTGAAAGAGGTTATCGATGGAACTTAACCTTAATATATATAGATTATATAATGTTTTTTATTTATTGATGTTAGATAGGAATGTCACATTGTGGCTACACTCTTTGTTTCTTCTAGAAAGTTTATTAATTAGTTTGCGACAATAATACTATCCAACTTGATGGTTTGGGTGGGTGAGATTGGGTGGTCACTAGAATGTTTTTGCACAATTTGTGAGACCCCAAGGACAACTTAGGAAAGCTACCGATTGTCACCTTAGTAGCCTTTCCTCTCTCTTTAGACTAGATGAATGCCCAGGGGGGCTTCCCTATGGTTAACTAAGCTCAATGTGTTGAAGTATGGAGTGGGAGCAAGAGAGAGCTTAGAGAAAAGAAGCGTTTTCTTGAGATTTTTATAAATTTGGGTGGTGGATGAAAGGGACGATCAGTGCCTTATCTTGTTTGGGCTATGTGGATAAACTAATGGAGTAGTTAGACTTATCTCCATCATGGTTGACCATGTCAAGTGGATATGTGGAGTCTATCCTCTCCAAGAGAGCCTACCCCATCTAAAAATAATGAAGTAATGTGCAAGAACGCTCCAAGAGAAAGGGCGGATCACTAAAGATAGGCATTTGACCATGTCAAAATGTTACAGGGTCTACATCCAGTGTGCCCTCCAAGATGTATGCATGCAAAATATAATAAAATATCCTTGACATAGGAGAATGTGTTCAAGGTCCACTTAGAAGAACTCATCAAGTGCGCCCTCCAAGATGGATGAGTGAGGAAAACAATAAAATATTCTCCCCGTTAAAATCTCAATTCCCAACACCCTAGATACTTTACTGTTATTGGATAAATCCGTAAGTGCGGACACAAACCGATCTCCCTAGATCCACCTGGATCTAGAACAAAACAAGACAGAATAATACTCTTTCCCTAGATTCTAACCATTGAATGAACTAAGAGGCAAGAAAAAGTTGCATACCTTATAATCGCTTCTGTTGGTCTTTGTTGCTCCCGCTTCGCTCCAATGCTCTCGTACAGTCAAGACCAAAACAGTACAAACCAAGTGGAGTAAAGAAAGCACAATATATTCAATAGTGAATCTATGTATATGATCAAGGAGTTATACAATAAAGTAGAACTAGCTTTATGGGAAAAAATCATATTACTGTATCATATTAAATGTGAAAGAGAGATTACAACGGTTGCCTTGATGTCGTAAGGTCCCTTCCAACTGTCCTTCGTTCCCCACACACTTCTTGCTCCAAGGATTCTGAGACCATAGATCTGATAGCTACTCACAATCTATCTTGACAAAGCAAATCTCAAAGCCACTCTAACCAAGCTAAAGCTAACAAGCTCAAGAACCAACAAAGCTAACCCAAGCTCACAAAAGCTAACTTTCTCCATGAGAACTCCTCTCCTTTTATAAGTTGAAGAGGATAAGGTGAGGAGGTTAGGATGATCCCACTAAATCATGAAAGCGAGTAAGATCCAAACCATTCGGATGCCACCTCACCATAGAAGCTTCTCCTTCTAGAAGATTCGAGAAAACGCTCATTTTTCCCACGTGCTGGAATTCTCGCACCCTAGCTATAGAGCAACCTGCGAACACCTCGCACCCTGGCTATAGTGCAACCTGCGAGAATGGGTCATTCTCGCACCCTGCCTATATAGCAACCTGCGAACTCTTATTTTTATAAGGTTTTTACATAGGAAAATGCAACTTCTTTTCTCAGGAAAAGTTCTTCTCCCTTCTCTCTTTAGGAACTCAGGCCACTGACCCCTCTGAAGGCAACAGATAGGTTTACATCATTAACGATCATCGGGATGACGAAAATAATGTGTAAAATAATGTGTAACATTTACTATCTTGTGTTTTTCCTTGTTGAAAATAAATTACAACACACAGAATAAAATATACTGGTTGGAAATAAAACAACAGAAGCAAAACTATGGAAACCAAACTTCAAACAACACACATAAATCTTTCCCTTCAAATCAATGTTTCATTAATAATGACTCCAAGCTTACAAGGGCTCCCAAACTAGGAAATTTGTCCACCGAGAATAGAAACAGAAAAATACAACAAACTCTTGCAACCCAACAACTCTGTCGTTGTTGTACGACCCTGTACTAGCGTCATGTATGATTTGTACACGCCCTATATGACCTACTCAACGCGTATGTACTCACCTGTGCCCATTGCACTGCGCACATGTATCCCACCCGACTATTGGTCTGGCGCGTATGTATGCGCCTTGCTGCACCTGTGCGGTGCATATGTATGTGCACTTCTGCACTTGTGCAGCGTGTATGTATGCACCCTGGATTCCTGTCTGCTATGTATGACATTGCTCTGGCTCTATACTGTAGAGTTTTTGAGATACATGCACTAAGGATCTAGCTAACAATGAAACATACACAACTTGCAAATGGTGTGAAGAGAAGACAAAAATGGAGGAAAGAATGAAAGAATTTCTTTTAACCGAATGAGAGAAAACAATACAATACAAGTGATATACTTTGTATCACACAACTAACTCGTCATAGTGGTCAACTGATGTGCATCAAGAGTGTTCTAGAGAGATCTGACACACACTGGCAGTCACTGGAGTCAATTGTCACCTAGTCCTAGTTAACTGGCCATGTGGTCATCAATTAACTAGCCAAACCAGAGTGAAATGAGGAGGAGATCACTCACACATGGGGAATGTGCCTTACAAGTGATGATTCCAAGGTAAGTGCGCAGTACTGGTGATGATCCCTAGGTTAGCATGCAACACTTGGTGATAAAACCAATGTTGACGTGCAATACTTCACTCAACTAGTCTAACTGAATGGTAACTAAGAATTGATTGGAGGGTATGTGGCACCCTTGTTTAGGGGAGAATATTCTCAATGAGGGGAGAATATCTCAGACTAAGGGACCCTCAACATAGCCAAATAAACTTAGGAAAAGAAAATAAAAGGAAAATCTTAGGTGTGTGTAATATCTCGAACATATATGGCCCGATTTGTGGCTGTACTTGTTGCTGATCAACTACCTAGATTTGTCCTTTTTATCAGATCTGTCTGTTGCTGTTTCCTTCTCCTTTGGACTGAGATGATCTTTAGATGAAAGTCCTTCACCCCTTGCTGAGATCTCCTTGAGCAAAAGTCCTTCTTTGCTCTCTCTATTACACTAACTCCAATAGATCTGTCTCTTGTGTGTCTTCTCCTTTCACCTTGGCTACCTTTTATAATATTGAACCTTGAACCCGATCTCCAAAGTGATCAACGATTGAGATTAGATCTCACCTCACTTGAGATCAATGGCTAAGATTAATTTGATTCAATAATGCTAGTAACTTTAGCATTTCATTAAATTAAACTCTCTTTAATTATAAAAGGACATTCACTTTAATAATTCCTTTAATTAAAGTGAATTTCCAAAGTTTCTTAAAGGTCCTTTGGACTACTTCCACACGTTCGACACTTGACCTGTGCGAAAGTACCTGTTCGATGCTACAAACATCAACACTCCCTCTTAGCGAGGAAGGTACTTATGGAAGAGCCACCTGAAACTGGTTCTCCCTCCGATCCTGGCACAATATCCTGCACATCATCTTGCACCTTAACATCTTGATAAACCTAATGGTCTGCTGCTTCTTCAATGATGTTACTCCTTAGTGCCATGAAGTTTGGAAACTTATTTAGAGGCTCGCTCTCCCTGATTGTGCTCCTAAGAGCCTCAACTTGCTCTTGAGCATCCTTCCATATCTGCTCAAACCACCTGGCTCTCCTTATAGAGTTAGAGGGGGCTAACTCCTTCCCACCTGAAGGTTGATTCCCTGAACTGGAAGCCTCTGAATGTTGTTCTCCCTTCAGATCCTCCTTCTCCTCGTCCTCTGCCACTGGTGGTAACTCATGAGACTTCTTAGATGCCAAGTTCTTCTCGAACTTAACATCTCTACTCACAACTGTCTTCCTTTGCGCTGGTATGAAGATCCTATAACCCTTTGAGGTCTTGCTGTACCCCACAAATATTCCCTTCTCTCCTGAAGGCTCTAGCTTCGTCCTCTTCTCCACAACAACATGGATGTATACTGGACAACCAAAGATCCTCAAATGTCCTATCTTTGGCTTCAATCCTGTGAATGCTTACTCAAGAGTCTTGTACTCCAATACTTTGTGAGGACTCCTGTTCTGCACATATACTGTTGTGTTACATGCCTTTGCCCAAAGGAACATAGGTAAACCCTGGTCATGTATCATAGCCTTTGGCATAATTGATGATGGATCGATTGTTTCTCTCCACAACCCCATTCTGTTGAGGGTTGTATGAGACTATCAACTCCCTCTTGATCCCTGCCTCCATGCATAAATCCTTGAAGTCATTGAAGGTGTACTCTCCCCCATTATCCGACCTCAAGACCTTCATCTTCTTCCTTGTCTGTTTCTCCACTTGGGCCTTGAACTCCTGGAATTGACTGAAGACCTCATCCTTGGTCTTCATAAAGAAGATTCAGGTTTTCCTGGAAAAGTCATCAATGAACATCACATAATATAGTGCTCCTTGCACTGATGCCACTTACATCGGTCCACTCACATATGAATTTATAAGATCCAAGATCCCCTTGGACCTACTCTCGCTGCTTGGAAAAGTAGCCTTGGCATTCTTGCCAAGTGCACACCCGGTGCACACGCCTTGTCGCTCAACATTGAAATCTGGGAGACTAGTGACAATCTCCCTCAGAATCGGCAAGGCCCTGTAGTGCAGGTGTCCCATCCTCCTGTGCCATAACTCACACAGAGGTTGTCATTGTCATGTACCAGCTTGAACAGGCTTGCCCTTCAACCTGTATAAATTGCCCTTTCTAACCCCAATGCTCACTTCTATGTCAGGGCTAGCTCTCTCTGGACGTATGAGTACTTTCCCTTTTTTGAACACGACGACAAAACCCCTGTCCTCCATAGCTAAGATTGAGAGAAAATTATTCTTCAGTCTTGATACATATAACACATCCTGGGCCTCAAACAAACATCCGGACTCAAGTTGGAACAAGATTATTCCCTCTCCCTTGTAATGTCCCCACTTTGGGACATCATCATAGTGTAGAGGGTTATGATGACCAGAGTAGCCAGATGGAGGTTATAGCGAGTACAGGGGCTATTGAGAGGCATTGTGGGGTCCAGCTTGCATTGCTCATCATATACCATCATTATGAGCCATTCCGCACAGGTTGGCTTTGGTTCCATTGCATTCCGACGATTTCCATGATTTTGACTATTTTGAGCTATAAGTCAATGAAATTCACTGAACAGGTCATTTTGGGCACATTACTTGGAGGAACCTCTCAGTGTAATAGCTCATTGGAATCGAGAGGAGCAACACTACAGGATGGGATTGCTAGAAGTGACTTTCAGTGGCTAGGGAAGCCACAAGGAGAGATAAGGAGCTTTTCAGAGGTAAAAAGGTTAATTAATTAATTAAAGTGATTTAATTAATTAATTAAATATTAATAAAATGAAAGTCACTTTGGAGGGACAAGGTGAGCCAAAAGTATAAAGGAAAGGCAAGGGCCTCTTCTCATTCATTCATGTATGTCTATCTTTTGATTTCTGGCTTCTAGCTAGTGAGCCCAACATTGGGGGTTTTGAGGGTTTTGACTTAACAAACCCTAGAGGACGATTCGGTGGTGAAAGATTCCACCTGGCTTGTCCCAAGCTTGGTCTCAGAACTGCAATACGCTCCCACACCATTCTAGTTCCAGATCTACTCAGTTGCAGGAGGATTCCACATCAGTTGCTTGTGCAGTTAGAGAGAGAGCGCACCAGTTGGGGGTTTCCAGCAAGGGGGGGCGCACCATTCATTGAGGAAGGATTTGTCCTAGCTGAGGAGAAAGGATTCTGGGAATTCCAGGTTTGGGTTTCCTTTGCAGGTGTTTGGCATCATTCTTGGTGGTTTTCCGGATTCTTTCAGTGGAGGATCGATTTGTATTGAGAGTGGGTCGTTTTCCCAAGAGGAGGGCGCACCAATATTTGGAGG
>JASDQU010308450.1:0-12646 GCA_032191745.1 Picea mariana | reverse complement strand
CACTGTTACCCTTGGAACCCTTTCCTTTTCCCTTCTTGGCCTGATTGACAAACGCCAGGTTTTCCTCTTCATCTCCTTGCCTGCAACCTTTAGACTCCTCCTGAGTCTCTTTCTAGATGTAATCATCCCAAATCCTTTCCCAATTGAGAAGTTTCTCCCGAACGTAGACTCCCTTGACAAATGGTTCCCATGACTTGGTAAAACCATTCAATGCTTCATTTACTAGTTCTACGTCATCCACTTTCTTCCCAACTGTTGCAAGCTGATCATGTATCTGGGTGATCCTCATAAAGTAGCTGGTAACATTGTTATATCTTGACATCTTGATGGATCTAAGATTGTTTCTCAAGATCATCTCCTTGTTCAAGTTGTCACTTTGGAACAAATCCACCAGAGCCTTGAACATTTCTCTGGATGACTGCTTCTCTGCCACGAGAGGGATCAAATGATCCTTCATAACATCCTTGATCACTCTCTGGGCTTTGATGTCCTTCTCATGAGTTGCCAACTGAGTTGCATCTGTCGGTGCAAGAACAACCTTTTCTACAATCTCCCAAAGTTCATGTTCCTTGAAAAGAAAGGTCACCCTTGCCTTCCAGAATAGGAAGTTAGATGCTCCATCCAACCGGTCTTCAAACCTGAGACTAGTTGCTGCCATTTCTAGATTTGAACAAAAAACACTACCACGTGATTATTCCTTCAAGCACCCATAAGAATTTCATTGCTGGTTTATAGATTTGTAGAAATCTCCTTGCGGATCTAACAGATTTGCTGCACGAACTGTTGTGTATCTGAAATTGGTCTCCCTCTCAGAGTGCAAGCTCTAATACCATGTTGAACTGATCACGCTATGATACCATGTTGAAAAATCTCACTATCCCAGCTCCTAGATACTTTACTACCTTGTGTTTTTCCTTGCTGAAAAATAAATTACAGCACATAGAATAAAATATACTAGCTAGAAATAAAACAATGGAAGCAAAACTATGGAAACCAAACTTCACACGACACATAGAAATTTTTCCCTTCAAATTAGCTTTTCATTAAATAATGACTCCAAGCTTACAAGGGCTCCCAACTGGGAAATTTGCCCACTAAGAATAGAAACAAAAAATTGTAGCAAACTCCTGCAACCCAACAACTTTGTCATTGTTATACGGCCCTATATCGGCGTTTTTATGATCTGTATTTGTCCTGTACGACTTGCATAGCAGGGATGTATGTGTAATGTCCCCACTTTGGGACATTAGGGTATTACAAAGTGTTATGATGACCAGGGTAGCCAGTTGGAGATTATAGCGAGTACAATAGCTATTGAGGGATATTTTGGGGTCCAGCTTGCATCGCTCATTCTATTTCATTATTATGATCCATTCTGCACAGGTTGGATTTGGTTTCGTTGCATTCTGACGATTTCCATGATTTTGAGTATTTTGAGCTATAGGTTAACTAAATTCACTGAAGAGGTCATTATGGGCACAATACTTGGAGGAACCTCTTAGTGTAATAGCTCATTGGAATCGGGAGGAACAATACTACGGGATAGAATGATGAGAAGAGACTTTCAGTGGCCATGGAAGCCATAAGGAGAGATAAGGTGCTTTTCAGAGGTAAAAAGGTTAATTAATTAATTAATTAAATATTAATAAGTAAAAGTCACTTTGGAGGGACAAGGTGAGCAGGAAGTATAAAGAAGAGGCAAGGGCCTCTATTCTCTCATTCATTCATGTATGATTATCATTTTGATATCTGGCTTCTAGCTAGAGAGCCCATACCTTGGGGGTTTTGAGGGTTTTGACTTAACAAACCCTAGAGGACGATTTGGTGGTAAAAGATTCCACCTAGCTTGTCCCAAGCTTGGTCTCGGGGATGCAATACTCCCCCACACCATTCTAGTTCAGATCTACTCAGTGCAGGAGAGTTCTACACTAGCCACATGCACAGGAAGAGAAGGAGGGCGCACCATTGGGGGTTTCCAGCAAGGGGGGCGCACCATCCATTGAGGGAAGTTCATTGCAGGTGATTGACAGGGCTTCTGGAGATTCTAGCACCTGGGTTTTCATTGCAAGGTCTTGGACATCAGATCTAGTCCATTCAGGAGGAGTCTTATGTGCCATTAGATTTATTAGATGCATGGGACGAATTGGAGGAGAGGAGCAAACTTCAGAAAATGGTTTTAGTCATTTGCTAGCCTGGATCTTCATTATTTCGCTCGGGACTTCACTAGTGAGGTAACTAGGCCCCGATCTATCATTCTAGTGGTTTTGTGGAGCATTAGAGGCATCTAGGAGGGAGGCCGAATTATCTAGGGTTTTAGGCATCCAGGGGGGCGCACCATTCCTTGGAGGGAAGTTAGATCTATGGGTTTGAAAGGAATGTTGAGGATTTGAGCACTTGGGTTGTTCTTGCATTCACCCGATCTACTGTTTGGCATATTTATCGGAGGGTTTGGACATCTTTGATAGCAGGGCGAATTGTTGAGGCTATTCAGTGTTCCAGCAGAGCGTGGCATCTTCCAGCTTGGGGTTTAGCACCTCATACGGCCTAGATCTATTCCTGTGTTGGTCTTCATTAAGTATTCAGCCTTTGGAGGCTTGTAGGTCTTCTATTGGAGCATTTTGTAACAGCTTCTATTGTGTTTATTGGAGCCATCTGTTGAGCATTCCAGATCGTCCTCACTCTTGTATCAGGTTCTTGCTCATTATATTAATAAAGGTCAGATCTTGCTATTAGTTCCATATTTGGTGTATCTTGTACTTTCATTGATTGTATCTTCAAATCTATGTGTAATTATTGAACATAAACCCTAAGGCCGAAATCAAGAGGTCAACTTGCAAGTAAAACACATACAAACAAGTAAATCAACAAAGTGTTTGATGAAATGCCACACTCAATAAAAGTTTAAAATTCATGCAAGACGTGATGTTCCCGACGTAATGGCTTGGGACATTACAGTACGTGCCTATGTCCATTGCACTATGCGTATGTACGCACCCCTAACTATTGCTCCAACGTGTATGTACATGCCCTGTTGCACCTGTGAGGTGTGTATGTACGCACCCTTCTGCACCTGTGCGATGCGTATGAATGTGCCCTGGATTCTTGTTTGCTGCGTACGATGCTGCTTCGGCTCTGTACAGTCCGATCTACGATTGATCTGTTGCCCAATTCTGTGCTTATTAGATCTGTTTATTGTTGCTGCTTCCTTCTCCTTTGAAATAAGTTGATCTCTAGATGAAAGTCCTTCACCCCTTTCTAAGATCTCCTTGAACAAAAGTCCTTTGTTCTCTCTACGAGTCACCAACTCCAATAGATCTGTCTCTTGCGTGTCTTCTCCTTTCACATTGGCTGCCTTTTATAATATTGAACCCTAACCCTAATCTCCAAAGTGATCAATGGTTGAGATTAGATCTCACCTCACTTGAGATCAATGGCTAAGATTATTTTAATTCACTAATGCTAATAACTTTAGCATTTCATTAAATTAAACTCACTTTAATTATAAAAGAACATTCACTTTAATAATTCCTTTAATTAAAGTGATTTTCCAAAGTTTCTGAAAGGTCCTTTGGATTACTTCCACACATTTGACACTTGACCTGTGCGGAAGTACCTGTCTGATGCTACACACATCAACATTCCCTAGGAGAGCGCTCCTCAACCACCTCCTCAAGATAGTAATGTGGTCCATAAGGTTCATGAACAAGTGTGCAACAACTCCACATGTGTGAATCCCAAGGTGGGGCATTCCAACCAACCCCATAGATAAGTGTGCAAGGTGCCTGTTATCCCCCCATGCCTAGGGGTAATTGGAGGAGATCATGTCTTGTGGCCCGCAATGGAGAACATGATCTCGATCATGATGATGATCAAAATGTCCATAGATGGAAGCCCAACAACCCCCCTCATTCGCCTTTACAGATATAGGTCAACCAAGGCCCATCACATCCGAGCAACCTAGAGTATGGGAGATGGTAAGCCATTGTCACCATGAGGTATGTTATTGCTTCTTTTATGGAAAGTGTTGTGCTTAATTTGTCGGGCATGTTGATGAGGATCTTTGGTTGAAGTTGGATAATGGATCACTGGTTTGGGAAATTGTGTCAATTGCCTTGTTTCACCTTGGTGGTCAACGTTTGTGCCCTAGTCCTTTGTTGTCACCGCCTAGGGAAAAGGGGTACTAGTGGGGGGCCCTCACAAGCGTAACGTTTCGTTTCCCACCATACTTAACACTTTCATTCTGGAGCCTCTGATAGTGTACTAAACTTCAACAATGGGTCATGGTCCATGGTCAGGGGTTGAAGGCCCAAAGGTTGATTGCAGTTGCTAATAAAAGAATAAGAAACTGATGCTAAAGAAAGAAAGGAATGATAGCAAAAAAAGAACTAACAAAATCCAGTCCAAACTTGAGCTCTACTCTTTCAGTGCCCGCCCTGGTCCCAAATAACAATGCTATAGCTTGAAACCTTATAAAGGGGACTTGCAAATGTAATAAAGTGGACTAGAAAGATGGTTGATAAAGGGGTTTGGGAAAAATAGCATGTAAATATGGGGTAACTCAAGAGCAAGCGCACCCTCGACAAAGGCGCTCATAGAATGGATTCATTGACACCATGAGCCATGAAGTAAGCCCTAAAACCATATCACTATCACACTTACTCTTGAAGGGTTTTTAATTTCCCTGTCACTCTTGGGACCTATCCCTCTACCTGGGTTATTTTATTTCTTGTCTAGGCGGCACACCTAATAGGGTTGGATGAAGACCTTCCCATACTTAAACTTGGTAACTCACTTGGGGTCTTGGGCTGGTGTGATGCTTGAAGGGGATACTGAGGTAAATTGTCTTACATGGCTTATATCTTAAATTGCAGCTTACTTTACATGTTTTAAGGACTAATGTTTCATATGAACTTTGGCTAACCATGTTTTATACTTTGATTTGTTTTGGATGGCCCTGACATGGTTCTTTGAGGGATGCCCTGGGCTTGTACCTAGGACGTTGTGCCCTTATTGTAGGACCTTGGCACGTGTGATAGAGAGCAATGAGTTATCCAATGACTCACCACTTTCAAATATTGGCTCTCACATCCTCAGAACCCTGAAAGATGGACAAATGGGCTTGGTTTGAGTAGATTCGTTATTATGGCACATAGATGGGCTGGAATCCCCATAGTCCAGGTAGAGTACCCCAGGGTCTATTTACCCACTGGATGGAGGACGTTGCAACAACAATGACTCAAACATCATTCAAAGATGAGATGCATCCCTTCTCTCCTTGGACGCAATACCTTGAGACCCTTGATGTCAACCTCTTGACCTTGACGTCACCTTCTAGGGTTTGATGTTGTTAGGGTTTGATGGATGGATGGGTACTAGAGATGATTTGGCATGACCTTGGGTGAAAAGACACCTCACTTGACATTGCTTCACCTTGGAGGATGCCAAATGGCCTTTGGAGGCCCTACCTTAGCTTTTGGAGGCCCCCCTGCTTGCCCTAGAGACCTTGACGTATCATATGTGTGGGCTATTTTGATGTATTTTGCATTTATTACATGTTGTAAACGTTAAATGAGGGGTCGGCCCCACTTGAATTGTGAATTTGTTATGTTATGTGGACAAAAGTGAGACACTAGGCCTCATATAAGAAGGCTAGCCTCACTTTCATTTTTCTCATCATCTTTCTCTAACCTTTGACAGATACAGTTCTGAAATTTTCTCCCTTTTGGGGTAACTAGCTCTTCTCTCTCATGCGCTATGCTTGGAAAGGTCTCTTGTGGATGGATTCACTGATTTTGGATGGATAGTTCTGCAATTAGGGGTACATTCTTTTGGTTTCTTAGATGAAGTAAGTAAATTTCTGCAATTATTGTTTATGCTATTAATATTTACGGTGAAACTGCTATTTGTTGCAAGTAATCTTGTTTATTGAAACCCTAAGAGAGGAACATAAGTGCTTCTTCCTCTCACAAGGTTATATTTGTCTAGAATTGGTTAATTTTCCTTGCTAGGGTTAGAACCCTAAAGCCCTAAACATTTCATCTTTGACCTAGTTGAAGCTAGAAGAAGGGAGAAACGGTTTCTAGGGCCCAAATGTGCTTGCACCCTAGAAGTCCTTCTCAAAATCTAAGACCTAAGGCCCAAATGTGCTTGCACCTTAGGGTTTAGATCCTACCTCTTGGTTTCAAGTAGGCCAACCTTCAAGCTTAGTTGCATTGATAGACTCCATATCCTAGAAAGACACTAATCTAAGAAGCAACTCTCTTGGTGAACTTATTGACAAACACTCTCTCTCAAAACTCTCAAGCATCCTACTAATTGCACTAACTATAACTTTAGCAAACTCACTAAACAACTTTCTGCTGTTATAAAGGGTTTGCTACAGCCATCTAAATCACATTAATTTGCTGCATACACTGATCTAAAGGTGGCTTAACTCACTCAGAAATAACATCTAACAATTGGATAATATTCTATTGGATGTATGCTTAATTTTCATGGTCAATTGTGGTATTTCTGAGCATTTATTATTGCTGCTGTTACAAATTACTTATTGCTATTATACGACGCGTTTACTGCAGCAATTTGAAACAACCATAGTAATCTAATTTGTCTATTGTCTAAAAGAGGTCATTATTGCATACTTTAGCTTGAAAATTGTTATATATATGTTGTAGAGTGTTCTTGTTCCGGGCAAGTACCAAATCATCTTCAAACCTCTTCTTTTTCTTGACCTAGACTAATTATTTGGTGATCAAGACAGGGAGTGGTAGGCTTGGCTACTAAACTTGCTATTTGATCCCTTGAGGTCACCAGGGAAGCCTCCCTTGTGGTGGACCTCTTCCATCACTAAAATGAGAGTAGTCCCTACTTAGGTGACAATGGTGCGTTCTTCCATGATTACGCAAGATTTGGGGATCTTGTGGAGAGCTTTGCACAAGTACACATCCTGTGATAAGAGTGCCAAATAGATGGAGTGCTCCACAAGGAAGAGTAGTCAAGGTCTTGGGACCTTCAACAACCTCCCAAAATAGCAAGTTTCCTCGACAGCTCTTTCTCCAATGTGCAACCACCTCCTCAATCATATAATAAATATGGTCCAAGGTGTTTACAGCTTCCTCGAAACTTGTGCAAGGAAGGAGTCAACAACAATATAGTAATGGATGTTCAACTAACTCTACATAGGTGCGCCTTAGAGAAGTGTGCCAACCGCCTCACACATGTGAACAAGAAGAGGGTGTGCCACAAAGAAGAGAGCTGGTTGACCATATGTCAAATACAACCACTAGTGCAAGGGCACCCTCATAACCAACTCCTAGTAAAACTTCCCATGCATAACAATCCTCCGACAAACCATAAAATAATCTCCACCATGCCATAGATTCACGTGCTATTGATGCTTGTATCACCAGAGAGGTACTTCCACATCAGTTTTGTGTCTAACATGTGGGAGTCGTCCTTAATGCCTCTAAGGACTTAGGAGATTCACTTTAATAAAGTGACTATTAAAGTGAATGTAGTTTTGTAATTAATGTGAGTTTAATTTTATTAAATTCCTAAGTATTTGGCATTAGTGAATTAAATAAAATCCTAGCCATTAGATCATAAAGTGAAGGTGAGATTAATCTCATCCTTTGATCACTTTGGAGATCTAGGGTTTTGGATTTAGGGCAAACTCAAGATTATAAAAGGCAGCCTAGGTGAGAGGAGGAGACACACAGAGTGAGATATGAGATCTCATTGATTTGGTGGAGAAAGACTTTCATCCAACTGTGCAGGGGCAGGGTCAGGGTCCAAGGAAAGGAGCAAAGGGGCAGCAAAGGAAGTAACAACCAACAACATCGAAGCACAGATCTCGAGGTGTTAGGCTAGGCTATTTTATTGTTTTGTATTATTCCTCAAGTGGGTCATTATCCTAGGATGAGAGCCCAGATATTATCTTAATAAAATCAACATGTAGTGGTTTTCGCTTACGGTTTTTTTACAGGGGTTTTTACCTAGAAAGTTACGTGTGCAAATGTGTATGGTTTCCTTATGGTGCTTCTTTTGATTTAATTATTTAGATTGTTAAAACTCAGTCATGCATTTATTCAGTAAATTTGCTTAATGAGTTTATTACAACAAGGATTTACTAGGAAGCAATTGTCATGTTCTGGGTTGCCGAAATTTAACATGGTATTAGAGTGTGTTGAAAGTTAACATGGGTTTAGAGCGTGCTTGATTAGCTCTGAGGAGGAACCAAGTACACAAAGCATAATTTTTAGGAAGGTTTTATTTTTGTAGGCTGCAAAGTAAATTAATAAAAAAAATAAAAAGGAAAAGGGTTCAACCGTACGGTTGCTATACAACAACTGCCGTATAAAGTACGACTGCACAAGCTGCAGATCAAATCTGCACATGAGTAGGTGTAGACGACTGTGAGTTGGGCCTAATGTAGCAATCCATGGGCAGAGAATAGTTGAGGAGACTCGGGCCAAGGGACAGTAGGGGTGGCAGAGGCGTGACTGTAGAAGGAGAAACCAACAAGGAGAATCGATCGCGGGCTGAGGGAACGACTGCAAAGTTGGTCGATGGAGAGTCGGGGGGCGTGGAGAGGTAGCGACTATCGCTGGAAGCCACCCGCCACTACAACAACAGAGTCATTGGTTGGTCGGGCAATCAATAGACAACCGACCAACAGGCTAGCAGGGTCGCCAACACAACCAATCGACAACCAAGACCGCATAAGGCCCTGGAATGGTCGGGCAGGCCCAACAGAGTCGTTGGGCATCCCAGAGAAGTACTCGGGGAATGAGCAGAACGCTCGGGCAACCCCAAATAGACCCCGGGCAGCAGTCAGGCAGACCACAGGAAGTCCGGGCAATGGGCAACAGAGTTCGGGCAGTGGGTCCCTGGCAGGGATTCGAGCAACCAAGGATCAATTTTATGCTTGAAGGAGGAAGAACAAATTCTTAAGTTTAACATGCTTGAAGGACTAGGCACATTTTTCAGCAGTTTGTGTTCTTGGTAATATTTTTGATTTAGATATGGTCGCAGTAGGTTTGAGGTTTGAGGACAGGCAGGAGGGTGTATCTAACTTCGTCCCTTGGAAGGCGAGGGTCACATTGTCTCTCATGGAGAATAGTTATGAGAGTTTGCTAACACAAAGGTGACCCCACTGACAGATCCAAAGGACCTAGCTGACCATGAGTTGAAGGACGTGAAATCCAGGAGGATCATCTTAGATATGGTGAAGGATCATTTGATTCCTCACATATCCGAGAAGAAGTCATCCAGGGAGATGTTTGTAGCTTTGACGAATCTTTTTCAGAGCAACAATATAAACAGGAAGATGGTGTTGAGGGAAAAGATCAGAGACACCAAGATGACCAAATCAGATGCGGTGACCAGTTATCTCACCAAGATCACTTAGGTACGTGATCAGTTGGAAGTTGTTGGGGAAGTCGTGTTAGATGAGGAGTTGGTGAGGATGACCTTGAATGGTTTCTCTAAGCCATGGGCCCCATTCATCAAGGGCATCGTAGCACGGGAAACACTTCCCAAGTTTCACAGGCTATGGGATGATTTCATCTAGGAGGAGATTCAAGAGAAATCTTTTGCAGGCCAACATATTGGTGATGATTAGAATCTGGCTCTTCCTAGTCAAGCAAGGAGGAGTAGGGGGAATACAGGTGGAGAGTCAACTCCACAGGTTGGAAAAAAGAAGGATTTGAGCAAAGTGAAATGCTTTGCGTGCCACAAGAGTGGCCACTATGCTTTACAGTGTCCAGAACGGAAGAAGGAGAAGAGTAAAAGCTCAAGTCATGGAGTTCGTTGAGAAGTTTGAGAAGGAGTTCTTGTTAGTATCTTGTCTTTTTGGCACAAATTTCGCTAGTGCTTGGTTCATGGATAGTGGGGCTTCTTGTCACATGGCGGGGTCACATGAGTTGTTCACTAGTTTGTTAGAGACGAACTCAAATCTGCATGTGGAGCTTGGCACTCATGCCAAGTGTGGTGTAGAGGGAGTTGGGATAGTCAGGGTCCAGTTGGAGTCACGAGGTTTTCGGTGGCAAATGTGTTGTATGTCCCAGAGCTGAGGAAGAATTTGCTCTCAGTCTTAGCTTTGGAGGACAAAGGTTATGCATTCTTGTTCCAGAACGAATAAGTGTTCATGCATTCAGAGGGAGCTAGCCTTGACACAACATTCAACATTGGTGTTAGAGAGGGTAGGTATACAGGTTGTAGGGCAAGCCTGTAATTGGATCCAAGGGGATCTTGGATCATGGATTGGTGTCAGTGACAGAGGATGAGGACCAGGAGGCTCCAAAGGGTGAGCAGAGTTCACAGACTTCTAGTGTGGGAAGTCAACCTTCAGATGGGAAGATGGGAAGGAGTTAGTCTCCTCCTGTTCTGTCAGGAGACTTATTTGGTACGAGATGACATTGATGGATGCTCAGGAGTAGGAGGAGGCTCCTAGGAGTACATTGAGGGAGAGCAGGCCTTCGACGAAGTTTCCAAACTTCATGGTACTAATATGTAGCATCATCGATTCCGTGACTTCCAGTATTCAGGGAGAAGCCGACCAATAGGGTTGGAGGGATGCCAAAGTGCAGGATGATGTGTGCGACATTGTGCCAGGGTCGGAGAAAGAACCAGTTCCAGGTGGTTCTTCAAGAAGTAGCTTCCTCGCTAAGAGGGAGTGTTGATGTTTGTAGCATTGGACATGTACTTCCACATCGGTTTTGTGTCTAACATGTGGAAGTCCTCCTTAATGCATCTCAGGACTTAGGAGATTCACTTTAATAAAGAGATCATTAAAGTGAATGTACTTTTGTAATTAATGTGAGTTTAATTTAATTAAATGCCTAAGTATTTGGCATTAGTGAATTAAATTAAATCCTAGCCATTAGATTATAAAGTGAAGATGAGATCTAATCTCAGCCTTTGATCACTTTGGAAATCTAGGGTTTTTGATTTAAGGAAAACTCAAGATTATAAAAGGTAGCTTAGGTGAGAGGAGGAGATACACACAAAGTGAGATAGGAGAGCTCATTGATTGGGTGGAGAAGGACTTTCATCCAAGTGTGCAGGGGCAGGGTCCGAGGAAAGGAGCAAAGGGGAAACAAAGGAAGTAACAACTAGAAGATCGAAGGACAGATCATGAGGTGTTAGGCTAGGCTATTTTGTTGTTTTGTATTATTCCTCAAGTGGACCATTATCCCAGGACAGGAGCCCAGATTTTATCTTAATAAAATCAACATTGTACTGGTTTTCCCTTAGGGGATTTTCAAGGGGTTTTTACCTAGAAAATTAAGTGTGCAAATGTGTATGGTTTCCTTATTGTGCTTCTGCTGATTTAATTATTTAGGTTGTTAAAACCAGCCATGCATTTATTTAGTAAATTTGCTTAGTGAGTTTATTACAACAAGGATTTACTATGAAGTAATTGCCGGGTGTTGGGTTGCCAAAACTTAACATGCGCAACCCAAGAAACTCCAAAACCAAGGGAATGGCCCCTCCACTCAAGCAAAATAATAATAAAATATGGTGATCTGCCTCAACATGTGTGCCAATGAAGGGGTGCGCTCCATCAAAGAGTTGTACCATGTAAAATAAAGTTGTTCTCCCTAGAAAAACTTACCATGGTACAAAGATAACAACAAAACATAAGCTCTACCTAGGCTTGAACCTAGGCTGTGTTATCGCTCAGTTTGTAGGAAGGGTTTAGGTAGCTTGAGTCAAGGCTTCAAACTGGCGTAACAGGAGCTTCCCCACCCACTGTCACCTCGATGGGGAGCTCTTTCTGTTTAGGGTGGCTAATCCCAAGGGAGACGTCCCTAGTAATCTGGGTTTCTGAAAGGGCTGAAGGTCTAATGGATCAAGATAAAAGTTTCCTTTCACAGATTACTGCCAAGAGAGATAGTCAAGGAAGAGATATATCACTGAATGAGCACATGTTTTCGAGACAAGACAAATAAAGCTAAAAGAATGTGCTGCAGTGGTTAGTACTTCAAAGTATCAATGACTATCTTCAACATATATATGAGCAATGATTAAATGTAATTATTGACGAAGTCAATGATTACTAATAAAGACAAAGGCTTATAAAACTTCTTCAATAAATACAAAATGATAAAGGCATTCAATGTACACAATCAATTCTTGTTATATCACAATGCAGTAAATATGCTCATACACCAATATTGTTGCTACGTCACTATGCAGAATTAGGGTGACGTCAGCCCTATTAATAGGTCAACTTTGAAGGCAATGAGAAGAACGTTTTTTCAAATAAGCCTATAAATGTGATCACCAACTCAAAACCTATCAAAAATGGTGATAAAGTCACAACGTTTTATGCCAAAACAAGAGATCAAACAAGTGTGACGTCACCTATATTATTGCTGTCTAGGGTTAGGTTAGCTAGTCAAAGAGGTGGACGTTTTGACAAATCAACCAATGAAAGTGCTTAAAACCTCTATGGCTACAAAGAGGTGAGTCAGCCGCAACTTTTAGTCCAAGCACAAGTTAAAATAGGCAAGACGTCATCAAGGTTAGTTAGGGTTAGTCTAGACGCTAGGGTTAGTTAGGGTTTCAAATAAAAGTGTTTTAAAAGAGTGTTTAAGCACAAAAAAGCTCAACGTTGTACTTCTAGACTAGTGCCTTGGGT
>JASDQU010308449.1:321155-334832 GCA_032191745.1 Picea mariana | reverse complement strand
GAAAACCAAGAAGATCAAAATCCCAACCTACCACAACCACCCAATGTGATCACTCAAATTGATGAGGGGTTGGTTATATTAAAACCCTTGACAAACAATTAAGGGACACTAGCGAGCCTAGCAAAATCTCCTTGGCCACTTCTTTGGACATAATTGTGAAGTCCATTGCAAGTGCCCAAGGGAAATTGACCTCTATTTCTGATAATAGGGAAATAATGTATGAGTACTATAGAAATGGTTTGGAAAAAAACCAAGTCAAAGCACTGGGCATTTCAAAACAACAAATATTGTCTATTTTTAGGGATCCTAGAAATGGACAAGAACTACCATTGACCAAGAAACACATCTCCATTGATTGATGCATCCATCGCCAGATTAGTCAAAACTCGATGGATATGTGGTATATGGTTTTTGATAAACCTCCCTGCAATAATAGAGAGATGCCCTTATATTTTCTAAGAAAATCATGGGATGAGATTAATTTGGGTAAGCATGTCAACTAATTTGGCATTGGTGACTTCCAAGGTGTGGCCTGAAGGTTCACACAAGAACGAGAGAATAGAAGGAATGACCTCATGTTAGGTCCTTTTCCCCCTAGGCAAAGGCCTGACCCCTACCCATCATCCTCCTGTTCCATAGATCTTGGAACATGTACAACTAGCGATTTCATCATTTACTTGTAGCCTAGTTCAACACATGAGCTTTGTTGCACTATCTCGGTAGGAGGTGCTTTCCAATGACATTGATAAAGGGGTTGGAGCTTCAACATGCATATGAGAGTACAGTGAGAAGATGACACATGGACATAACAATCATCCATGAGAACCTCACAGATGCTCGAGTTGTGGGAAAACATGCTATGGGCCTATAGATCCTAGTGGATAACATAGCTTCATGGAGGAGGTTAGAATATTAACCCTCTCTATGTTCTTCATTGTTATATATTTATTTTGTATTTTGTGTATATATATTAATATTTTATTGTATGTTTTGTTGCAGTTGTTACATCCAAGAAGTAGACCCTATATGTCGATGGATGCATTAGTGCCTAGCCTCACCATTTATGCAGTAGTAGAGGAAACATGTTCATTGGTGCACCCCGCACACATGTATGTATTACATTTGATAAATTCACCATAGTCATATCTTTCTTTTATAACATCCTCAATTTTTAAATTTTCTTGTGTTTCTACAAGATTTGGGACTAGGCGATGTCAAGGAAGGTCTATTTGGGATGGATAAGTCACCTGTGTCATAGGTACCATGTGTATATTTAAATATCTTATAATTGTCAAATTGTTTGTGTTTATGGTTTTGAATTTTACTATTTGGTACTAATAGTTCAATTTTATTAATATGTATGCAGGTTGTGGATATATTTTATAGCTATAATACTATTTCACAACCTGGGCACCTAGGCATTGCTTTTGGGTTACCTTTCTCCAGGTCTAGGGAGTTGCAATCACTTGTACAACCTGTGAGGGTCCATCGCAATCCACCCTCAACATTACTCTTATTGCATGCATCCTTAGTGTATTCACACGTAGGGCACCCACGCACACCACCTGTATGTCATCCACCCCCACCACCATTTCCATCAGCCCCATCGACTAAGACTGCGACAATAGAGGTTGTTTCAAAGAAGATTGTACAACCTAGTGCTCCATCTACCAGTGAATCTCCATCGAGGCCTGAGATATTCACAGTGAGATAATGCAGTGATGATAATTTTTTTTATGTTTCATGAATTTGATTTTACCCATATTTGTTTAATTTTCTTGACTTGATCTTTGTAATATATGCAGGTTGGAATCACAGAGAGATTGGGGTCGCAGTGGAGGGTAACACCCTCACGATTGACAATAACATATGTAGTGAGTTGTCTTAGGTTAAATTAAAAAGTATCGTTTTGTATGTCTATTAATTCATTGAGGAAAAAAACTTATAACAATGATTATGTCTAGAACCTCTTGAGGTTCTTACTCAAGCAAGAGAAGAAAGATCGAATTCTAGAATGCATCTGAGGGTGGTGAAGGTGGTAGTGGTCAATTATTGACCAACTATTTCCATTTTGTATCTAGACTACCATATAGATGTTTTTTTTATGTTAGGGCACTTGTTGTCACTTTGTAAATACCTGAGAATGTAACCAAGTATACCTTTATCACTTTTTCAGACTCGTAAAGGTTATACAAAAAATGAACCCCCTAGAGTTCTCTTTAAGATCTTTTTAGACTCTCTAAATATGAAAATAATGTCGAGTGATCTTGTTGTGTTTCATGCTCATTAAAGTGAATTATAAAGAACGTCTGTTGAGAGGTAGTTTATCTCTTTTTCGGTCTCATCAAACTACTTTACGAAAAATGAACACTCTAATCAAGCATGATTAGAATAAGTTACAGAGTCCTCTTTAAGTTATTTTAAAACTCCATAAATATGAAAAGACCACTAAGTTTACTTTCTTTGGACTCGTAAAAAAAAACTTCGAAAGACCCATATGGGACTGAACCACTCCTTCCTAGGGTTCGTTAAACATACTCTGAGGGACTTATCTGATGGATGAGCTTACATTTCAAGCATATTCTAACGTCCTCAAGATTATGTAAAAATAAAGAGGTACTCACCAGAGAGGGTGGGGGAAAATTGGGAAAGAAATGTGTTTAAAGTTGTATTCTATGGAAATAACTCGCTCTTAAACATGAAACCCTTTCACTCGCTTTGTGTTAGGGTTGGAAAAATTAACTTGTCTCTTGATCATACTCCTTTATAATATTACAATTTGGTCTATGATCCTTTTTTTGAGTTAGTGTTTCCAAGACAGTTGTCGTGTCGTCAATATGTTCAAAGAGAATTTCAATATGGAAATCCTTTTATTATGTCGGCTATTTCTGCATTCCTTAAGCCTTCTATTGCAGTGGTCATCCCTGAGTCAGTCCTAAATCACTTGTTACTTTGATCTACTTCAAATATTTTTACCTGTTTCATGTCATTGATGGGGGATACATTAAGGCCCTCTTGTGAGGAGTCTTTTCCTGTCAACTTTGACTCATTGTCTAGGAATTAGACTTAGAAACTAATTGGCACCTTGGAACTTACATTCCTCAATGGAAAGTTTCTTTGTTTTCGACAATGGTTTTTCATTATTGACCCATGATTGTGAGATTCCACCGAGCGTTCGACTTCATCTCATAAATTCACACCGATTGGATTGTACTAGCGTACCTTGGGAGTCATTGAAATTAATGGCGATTTCCCTTGAACTTGTAACGATATTCACTAATGATTGGTAATCAAGTCATTTCTACTATGCTCGAATTCAACACATGTATTCACATGGTTGGATTCATACTATAGAGTGGTGGAGATGAAGACCCTGAATCTTTTCTGATAGATTCAGATTGCGTTGGAGTATATTCAGATTGTACTATTTCATATATCCACAGTGTATTTCTCATGGCTATGTTCAAATTTGAGTCTTTATGACATAGATCCACATTATATGTTTGGTGGCTATGTTCGGATTTGAGTAATAATGGCGTGGATCCACAGTGTATGTTTAGTGGCCATGACCTATCTTACTTGACATGGATATTTGCATGTCGGCATTTATGCTTTGAGCCACTTGTATTCTAAGGATGGGAATGCGTACCTCATTGATGATATATTATTGCAATGTATTTTCCTTGTTTGTTGGTAGGTTTCTGATCGACGTGTTCCTTGTTCCCAACACACACTCGAGAAAGTATTTAAACTATCACTTTGTTCTAACTTCATACTTTGGGGGGCTTACTGCTACACATTATTTTTCGTCACCCCTATGACCATTAATGAATACACATATCCTTTTTCTTTATAAGGATCAATTTCCTTAATCCCTGAAGACGAATGAATGTGAACTTTCCTAGAGAGATGAAATTATATTTTGCTTTGTAAAAAACCTTGTAAATAAGGATCGTTGCACCTTTCTTAGTGTTAAGGGTGTGATGATCTAGGATTGACGCAGGTTTCACCACAGTGGCATGCGACATTGTCGTAGTTTTCTCAGTGTTAAGGGTGAGTCGATCGCTCATACGAAGGAAAAAAAAGAAGCTTCTAGAATAGAATATTTGAGGGTGAGGTGGCCTCCGATTGGTTCGGATCTGAGTCACATCCCTGATCTCATGGGATCATCCTAACCTACTCACCCTATCCTTTTCAGCTTATAAAAGGAGGGGAGTTCTCATGGGAAAGTTAGGTTTTTTGGAAGAGATTGAGAACGTTTAGAGAATTTTTGGAACTTCAGCTTAGTTACAGAGATTCAACTAATACGATATTAGTCTATCCAAGAGTTTGGATTAGTTTCAACTATATATAATTCATATGGAGTGTTTGGGCCTATGGTGGCTTTGAGTTTCGCTTTGCCAAGATGAGATCATAAGTAGTTGTCAGATCTGCAGTCTTAGAATCCATGGAGCAAAAGTGTGTGGGAAGCAAGGAATTGTTGGAAGGGACCCTACAACATCAAGGCATCACTTTTATTCTCCTTTTCATATTTCTAATACAGTTATATATTTCTTTCCCATAAAATTGTTCTTATTTTATTGTATGATTCCTTGATCACATACATAGGTTTTGTTAAGTATACATTGTTTCTTTCACTTTGTTGGCTTATGTCTTTTTATAGGTTCAACATCATTTAGTGAGGACACACTAGTGAGGAAAAACAACATTTAAAAGGTATTTCATTTATCTATTGTTAGTTAGTATGCTTGATAACTAAAACTTAAGGAAAGTTTTATATTTTGTCTTGTTTTGTTCTAGTTTCAGGGTGAAACTAGGGAGATCCATTTGTGTCCGCAGTTACTGATTTTTTCGATAACATAGGTGATGAATAGAAAGAGCACAAACATGACGATGGGTATGTTGGAAGTTCCATCCATGACATTAATCCTAGAAAGTTCAAACGAAATGAGGAAAATATCGGATATATAGAGTGGATATGTGAGTCATCTTTGAGTCTGGAAGCCCTCCCATATTGTCAAGGCATGAAAAAATTCTATCCATGTCAAATTTCATTGCATACAGAAACAATTTGAAAAAATTCAACATTGGCCCCATTCACAGATCACTATTTCCCGTGTCTATTCCTAGTACAATGTCCTTTAGTTGTTTATTTTAAAATTCATTCGAGATGCACGTTTCCTCATCTAGTATTGCAAGGGAATGCAATAATGTCGATAAACAAGTACTTGATAAATTGCACAAGCTTCATCATTTATTTCTTGTCTTTTTTTTCTCTCTCATCTAAGTACATTTTTGCTCCATAAAGAATATTAGTACGCAATCATTATTTAAATGTAGTGCATCCCAATCTTGAGAAACTGAATAAAAAAACATAATTCACAAATATTAAATATTAGTTATAACCATGGTAGATATTAATAATTTATGAAAGAAAAAATATTAAATGAGATATTAAATATCAGTTGTAACCATGGTAAATATTAATAATTGATGAAAGAATAAATATTAAATGAGTATGACCATATACATCTAGCTATATTATCCCTTAACCAGTAAGCCCCTCTTTTACATCTAGCTATATTATAAGTAAACTGATAACTACTATAACCATTATTACCATAAACAACAAACCTCCATAACCATAATCATTTATCACCACTAATATATAATCCTTATAAACCCTATAGATATTGATACCCCTTACAACCCATAACCCTTGAAATGCCTAAACCTTGATATTCTTATCACCTCTAAAACCTAAATCGTATAATCTTAAACACTTAACTTCTATAAAATTAATCATGAAACCATACAAACCTTAACATATAACATATATAACTCCTATAAATCCTAATAAGGTTCTCGAATAACCCTCATACACTGGCATAAATTACAAAAGCCACAGACTTGAGAAACTACAATTTTATAACAATAATGCTTATAAAATCTATCACCCATCATATAAATAAGAGATAATAAGCAATTTCAATATAGTACACATAAATGTTAACTCTTAGCTACTATAACCTTAATCCCTATAAGTTTTATAACCCTTAAACTATGTAACTTTTATAACTTCTAATTTCTATAACCAATAAGTCATATAGCATTTACCCCATAAATTTATAGCCACTAAAAACTAACCTCTACAATAAATAAAATTCTCGATCCATAAATATTATAACTCTTAACCCATATATCCCCTATAACACCTAATAACTTTCACATTTAATCTCTAAAACCTTTCACAACTATCTTAAATAACCTCTCTCTATAATCACATGTAAAATTCATAATCCCTGTAAAGTTGAATCCATATAATTATCATCCCTATCTCCCCTTTTCTATTTACCCCTATATATCATAACCCCTATATTTTAAATTGTAACACTTATTATTTATAACATATAATGCATAACTCGTTTAAACCCTAACCACTCTAGCATTGTAACCTCTAAGACCTATAACTCATTTCCCCTATAAACTTAAATCCTTAGCACTTATAATCCCTATAAACCCTATATAACCCTTATAATCACTAACTCATATTACCATTTAATATAATTAAGTACTGTAAACATTATAAACTATTTATTAATTAACTTATAATACCATTTAATAATTATTGTTTATAATTTCTAACCCCTTTAATTCCTGGGATAAATCCACTTTGACCCTTATTCTTTATAACATATAATACCTAACCCATTATAACCATAATCCCTTCTAACCCTTAAACCTTATGATCCATGCCACTCCTAACCAAGTTGAGGGTTTACTTAAGCGAAATAGATTCTTAAAGGGGGTGACCTTCCCATGAGAGGAGGATCCTTTATGGCAGAGGCATGTTGCAACCTCTCTAAAATGAAACATATTTATAATTTTGTCCGTTAGAATTACGATGACAGTTGACCAAGTCAATGTTGAATTTGTCAAACAGTGGGTGATTGCTTGAAGAGAGCAACGATTAACAACAATATCATCAGTATTGAGATGACTATAGAGGTTCGTCAAAATAAAGACACATTGTCGTAGACGTTGCAAGTGTGATGAACGTTTGTTTCTGTTGCAAGGCCCACGAATTTGGGTGGGATTGAAAAAAAATTGAAAAATTGAAATATTTATCCTGTATTTTCAAAAGTACGAAATTTTTTGTCCGTACTGTCGGGAATAGTTCGTCGATTTTTTTTGAATATGTAGTAGTGACAGGAGAGGGTATTCAAATGTGCTCTGATACCTCATTCGACAATGTAGGTATTCCAACAGAGGACAAACACCTTCAGTAACCACTCACACAATTTTATCAAAGATCAACACACTGATGTTTTTACATGGTAAAACCCCTACGGGGAAACATTATTGGCCCCAACCAACATGTCCACTTGGAGAAATTTATTAATGCAAAAAAAAAATATTACAAAGAGATTTACAAGAGAGTTTTTCACAATCGATCATCAACAAATGACCCTCCATGCTATTTAAATAGAGATCATGGACTAATCAGGTGTTAAGCCACATATCAATGTAGCTCTATGATCGAGGAGAATATGAACCGTTGGATCACTCTATGTCAGGAACATATCATGACCGTCAAATTACCTAACTACAAATCCATACTAAAGAAAAACACTTTTACCTAATAACACATTAGACCAAGTTCATCTTAACTAACTCCTAAGTGTCTAAATATCCTAACACAAAGTTGGTTGTCTCATTTTGCTATATCATCCCAGATCCACTACAATTTTTTTTTAATTTTCTTCACAAAATATCCAATGACTACTACTAACACCATGTTAATAAACATCCACACATACATGTATTAATTGAAAAATTAAAATCATTAGAAAACACTTTTTTTTCACAAAAAATTATCAAATAGTAAACTTATATATATATATATATATATATATATATATATATAAAATTCTAACAAAAGTCACTATTCAATATGAAGGAAATGTTTACCTTTCCAATTTTTGAGAATTATACAAATTACTTTCATAATTTAAGTAGATAGTTCCATTGTTAACCACTCTAAAACTTGTATTCTACATAAAAACTGTTACAACATATAAGACACTCGAGGAATTGAAAAATATTATTACTAATAGCATTATTTTTATGCAGAAAAGTAATCACTACTGATTTAATTTATATGTGCAAAGTAGATAGTTTTTCACACGAATATGAATGGGTTTAATTACTTTGTAACTTCAGAATGTGAATTGTATTCTTGATTAATAAATAAACAAGGGGAAATAACTGCAATACAACTAGTACCTACCTAATTTGACTTGTTTGGATCTCGCTGAGATTTGTGATAATACAACTAGTACCTACCTAATTTGCCTTGTTTGGATCTCGCTGATTTGTGATAATACTAGTGATTGGGTTGCTCAATCACGAGTGCTATTTCTTGTTTGATTAGGCCTCGTAGTACTTTAAAGATTTGCAAATAAAAACATTTCACGAAACAAATCAAATGCAATTTTGGATGGAAAGACATGAGTATCAATAAAATGCAATGTTTCTTGGAAAGACATGAGTATAATTTAGTGGAAATGATAGAGCACCCCAAATCTCTGCATTCCAAGAAGCATGAGTGTGTTGAGTCCATTTATAAGAACACCAGCCCATATGGATATATTGAATAGCATGTTAAGAGCAAAAGCAATTCCCAGCACTCTCACAAGAAATTAGCATTAGATGCACGGATTAAATGAGAAATTAATTAAGAAGATCTGAATTTTAACAATGTAGTCGAACCCATCCGTCAGAAAATTAATTAAGAAGATCTGAATTTTAACAATGTAGTAGAAACCATGGTGGAAAGCAATATGAAAATTTTATATATGAAAACTTTATTTATATATAGTAATAAGTTTAGCACCAAAAAATATAGTGGTACAGGGTAATTAGAAATGTACACATATGTAATGTGTAATGGAAGGAGACATCAATACTGACAGTCATAGTATAAATGTAATAATCACAAATGAAAGAACTAGATAAACTGAACTTCTGCAAAAAATAAATAATAAAATAGTAAAATATCAACTATCAAAATGAAATACAAATGTCAAAATAAAATACAAATGTGTGAAGGTATTTGGAAGATAGCCAAGTTAAGGTATTGACTTCTCCAATCATATTAAATAAATGTAGACTACTGTGAGTTGTTCACTCCATAAAGTTCCCCTCCTTTGGTAATATGTTCCCCTCATGTGAATATTGCTTTGTAAGGTAGATATTATATGGAATTTCAATTTTGTAACTTAGATATTATATGAAATTGCATTGTTTTATTATGTGAGAAAATATTCAAAATAAAAATACAAAACCATCTTACATGTTGCAAGCTATGATTGTCATCTTGTTTTTCTTCTTGACTGTGCGAACATTGAACATTGATTTGTCTCATGTACCTAGAATCGATGTACTCAGAAATCAAATTTTATTATAAATTGCATTTCCATTTGCTAGTGTATAAATTTAAAGGCACAAGTAAATGGACAGGATCTACGGGTTTCACTTGTGCCCAATTTAAATTGATTTCTTTCATGTTATTTATTCTAAGTATTAACGCATCCCATCCCATCAGGGAATATACATTGTAGTGTGAATGTATATTTCCACTACAACAATATGCAGTTAATTCCCATATTTATCTGTCCTAGTTAGTATTCACATTCTTTTACTCGGATACTCTTCTCTTGTAGTGTTGTGCCAGATGCTTACCATGTGAAAAGTTAGGAAGAAGCACACGTGTTATTTGCAAGTAGACACATTTTCTCAGGGAACCACATCATTCTGCCAAAGCTATCGCCATGTAGACATGGTTTTTTCCAGGAACCACATCATTCAGCCAAAGCTATCCCTGTAAAGAAGGGTTGTACTCTTCCTCCACTATCTCTTTTCTTCATGGCTTGATAGAGGAGGGGACGCAATGATTTTATAACATCCCTAGTAAGAATCCATATCTCAGTGAGTGTAGTATAAACCAAACACAAATTGCATTCCTGAAATTTCTTGGCTTTGCTTTGTTCCTTCTATATGATGAGATTATGGTTCTGCTCAATTCCTCTATAAGATGAGATTTACAGAGACGTGTACGAATCCTTTTCTCCAAGGAAATGAAAAGAATAACCATGACGTGTTGTAAAAACATATCAATGTTGTATTTTTGTTTTTATTGGTATGTTAAGAACTATTGATGAATAAAGTCTAATTTAAACACAGTAACTGTGACTATGACTCCTTTCCTACAAGCTATAGTGATATCACATCCACAATTCAGTTACTTCTGGAGCATCTCAACATAATCCAACTCCTACTAGGTCGTATCGAGCAACCATATGGGTAAGTATTATCTATGATAAGCTAGTAGACTAGATTGTGAAATCCTGGCATAAACATAAATATATGCTTATACCTGATGCTAAGAACTAAGAGAGTATCTAATATTTTCTAATGCCAGGATCATGCAGGTCGTTGACTGATTTGCTCACATATTTGAGGGGAAGGGCGACTAACTGCTCCTCCCAGCCAGAGGACAGATGCAAGCAAGAACAACAGAGAGGGGGTGTTCAGTTTAGGTCACTTTCTGACCTTCATCCGACCAATCTTCTCCAACTATAATCAGGCTAAACAGAGTTGTTTGAATTCTCCAACTCTCTCTCTCAGGAAAGGTGGTATAACCTCCTCTCGGTAGAACATGAACTGTAACCTTGAGGCACTCTGATAGGATAGGGAGGAAGAGCTTTAGGTAGGTACTCCAGAGGATAAAAAAGAAGAGGCAATANCGGAGCAAAGGAAAGGAAGGAAGAGAAAGGGAAAGGAAGGAGGGATGCTGAGCAAAATTTTGTAGTGCCATTGCAACCTCTGCATTCACATAAGGCCTGATAACTCTACACTCCCTCGCCGGAAAGGTGCATACTAGGTAGCCTATCGTTTTCACTATAGAAATTTTCAATTAAAGTTTGTCATCCCCCTCCTCGGCTACCCACAACAGTTGATCTACCAATGCCTTTGCTGCTAAGAAGCTAGTATAAAATTCCACTCTCCTCAAATGGGCATTGTGTTCTACGACAATTGTTATTTCCATTACCACCATTAGGCAATTCTCTTGCAACTCTCCCTCTTCCTTCTCTATCAACTTTGCCAGACATAATAAACCCTTTCTACCACTTATTCGCTTACTGTTAGACATGCTATCCTCGGCTAGCCTCCACAGTGCCCTCGCCACAGATGTCTTCACCGCCCTCGCCACGAATGTCTTTGGCTCCAATTTAATCGTCAGATCTTTCTCCTCTCCCTCACTCCAATGCAACTCCCTCAATGATAAAATCTCATTGTCACTGCAACCTTAGCTCAAGGTATTATAAGTGATGAACTTGGAGCAACGATGGACCTAAGCGATGGACCTGGAGCCAAAGCCAACAACCTGACCTGTTCTCCAACTCCCTGGCGCCATCAACAGGCCTGTAAGGAGGTATATAAGGTAATCAATAGGCCTGTAAGGAGGTATATAAGATAAGGTCTGTATTCTTTAAGAGTATATCACTGTAGTTTATTTGACAACAGGGTTTTCATGGTTGAGTAGATGGAAGCTCAACAACCTCAAGCGAGCTTAGGGAGTAAGTTGTTGTTGGACATGACATCCATATCATAAAGGGAATTGACAGTGAGCTAAATATTGAAACCATATGGACAATGGAAAAACCATAAGTAACATGTAATGCTATGAAGTAATGCTAGATTGATATCTAGCATTACTTGATATCCAACGAAACTACTATCCAACTTAAGGTTTTGGTCACCTTGAACTAAATTTTTGGAAGAATATATGGGATTCTTCCTCAAGAAGAGGCCAAATAAGACCTCAAAGATCAAAAGATAGGATAAAAATGATATTTTCTTGAGAAAATCGTATGGATTCTTAAAACCTTTGGGTAAAATGTTGTTTCTGCATCGGTCTTTATGCAAAGATAGGAAAATCAATTACTAATAGTCCCTCATCCCTAAGGGAAGAGACTAATAATGAAAATTTGGTGTTAAAGAAGAAGGTAGCTTCCTTCAATTTAAAAAAAAATAACAATTTTAGTTTGTTTTCTTTAAAAAAATTTAAAAAATTGGTTTTATTTAGAGATTGAATGGAAATTGTATTTTTTTGTGTTATCCTTCTATGAACTTGTAGTCTATGGATTGTTAGCATTTTGATCTTATTCATCCTTTGAGTATGATTATAATTTCTTACATGCTTGTCATCCTTTTTGTTTAGGTTTATTTCCTTTATTCCTTTTTAAGTGAGCACACATTGAAGACATGAATTATGAAGGTGCCTTGTTTGTTGGTGTATGTGAGACTGAAAAACTTGTATTCTCATTATAAAAAACCCGAGTCCATAAAAAATATTTTCTCTCTAGGAATATCTTGTCTGAAAAAACCTGGGATCTCCACATCGGTGGGTGCATGAAGTTCGTGGCTGAAAAATTGGCAAGCAGGTCACCAGGAATGCACACTCGTAGGAACACAAAATGCACACACATTCCTAAACCTATAGGTTTCAAAGTTGTTGAACCTCCACGAGGCTTGCCATGTAGGTTTAGTGGAAGGAACACACATGCGTTCTTACTGTTAAACATTTTTTAAAAGGTCACGAGCACGATTTGTGAACTCGTGTTTTTACTCTCATTGAGCAAATAGATAGGAGAAACAATGGGAGGATATTGCCACTATGTCGAGGAACATTTGTTTTATCTTATTTTTAACCCAATTTAGTCATTTTCTCCCAAGAATCTAAATTAAAAAAAATTGAAATTTTGTATTTTAATTATAAAAACCAACCTAATTTACATGCCATGGCTTTTAACTTGCAACATATATAATAAAATGGAACCCTAATACAATGTAAACCATTCAAAATAAAACCAAGAAGATCAAAATCCCAACCTACCACAACCACCCAATTTGAACACTCAAATTGATGAGGGGTTGGTTATATTAAGAACCCTTGACGAACAATTAAGGGACACTAGCAAGCCTAGCAAAATCTCCTTGGCCACTTCTTTGGACATCATTGTGAAGTCCATTGCAAGTGACCAATGGAAATTGACCTCTATTTATGATAATAGGGCAATAATGTATGAGTACTATAGAAATGGTTTGGACAAAAACCAAGTCAAAGAACTGGGCATTTCCAAACAACAAATATTGTCTATTTTTAGGGATCCTAGAAATGGACAAGAACTACCATTGACCAAGAAACAAATTTCCGTTGATTGGTGCATCCATCCCCAGATTAGTCAAAAATTGATGGATATGTGTTATATGGTTTTTGATAAACCTCCCTGCAATAATAGAGATATACTCTTATATTTTCTGAGAAAATTATGGGATGACATTAATTTGGGTAAGCATGTCAACTAATTTAGCATTGGTGACTTCCAAGGGGTGGGATGAATATTCACACAAGACCAAGAGCATGGAAGGAATGACCCCGTGTTAGGTCCTTGTCCCCCCAGGCAAAGGGCCGATCCCCCTAAATTTTTTTTTTAATTTTCTTCACAAAAAATCCAATGACTACTACTAACACAATGTTAATAAACATCCACACATACATATATTTACATGAATTAATGGAGAAATTAAAGTCATTGAAAAACACTTTTT
>JASDQU010308449.1:280377-292009 GCA_032191745.1 Picea mariana | reverse complement strand
ATGTGGTGTGGTTTTCCCATGGATATTTGAGACAATGTGGTCTCATACTCCCTCCAACAGAATCCTCCTCGCCTTTGCCACTTTCTTTTTCCATGAATCAAGATTTGCAGTGTCTGTCGCATCCGGCTTAGGAACATATTTATCAATGTAATCCTTCAAGCCATTGTCTTCAAGTACTGCTTCCATCCTGTCCTTCTAAGCAATGTAGTTTGAGCTGCCCTCGAGTGCATACTCCAACCTCAAGCCATTGAAATACATTTCGATCTTGAATCAAATTTCGCACCAAGAAAATCTTGCAAATTCAAATGTTATCCAACCACAAACTCACCTTCTGCAATCCCTCTTTCCCTGGGAGGTTCGCACCCCACCTGTGAGTAGCCCGAGGGAAGTGCGCACCCTATCTATGTATAGCCTTCAAACTTGACTGGGAGGTTCACACTGTAATACACTGTAGGGTGAGGGGGCTTCGCACCTCTCCTTAAGGTATCCTGCAAGAATGGTCAGGAAGTTCGCACCTCTCCTTTGAGTAGGGTGCGAGAATTTTTTTTCATGAAAATGTGCGTAGTTTTCAGTACTAAGGTTTGCACCCTGCTAGAGATGGGACTTGCGAGAATACGATTATGTTTTCACCTCACTTCCATAGCTATATGGCCTCTGTGGCTTTGATACAATGTAGAAATTTCAATACAAATTAAGTATTCATAGGATTCTCCTAATCTAATAATTATACACCACTATTAAATACAAAATCGCTTCTACTATTATTCTTGTGGAAAATTAAACCATGATCACAACCACAATAACAAGGTGAAATATCAAGAACACATAACACATAATTTTTTCTGGGAAATCATAAATCTCAAAAACCCCACTATGATATATTATGTATATCATGAATCATGAAACAATCTCATACAAAACTCTAATCCAAGAGCTCTTAGTACAATACAATTGTCTCACACTGTCCTACACAAATCAACAAATACATGTGCCAATTCTCTGTGTCTAGACAGCCTTCCTCCTCTGCACAATCTCTACAATTCGAATTCTCTCGATCATATATGAATTACCTAGTTTGCACATGCTCATAAGCATATCCACTTCATGTGTGATCAAATAAAAAATGATAGCCAACTGTCCCTTTCACCTGTTATCTCAACTGGGTCTCCATTGGAACTAACATGCATGTAGTTAACTGTGGCAAATCTTCAGTTGCATGTGAGTTCACTAACTGTGAATTAATGAATAATTAATTCACTGAACTCTCACTAGTACAACTAAGATTAACTCACTTAACTACACTTGTAATTATGTTACAACTCCAAATTGTTAGCGTCAAAAGTCACCCCTGGATTGCAGCAGGGGCAGAGCCTGACACCCATCAGTTTATGTCACGATTTGTTTAATAGGGCGATTGAATGGAAGCTAACTCAACACAATGTGGTTCTAACTTCAAAAATAGGCCAAGCATGCACAAGCAAGTGAGGTCTTAGATAACTTCAAACAATGAGTTGTAGTAAGGGTGAGTAGGGGGAAGACTTGTATAAGAGAAAAGCAGAGGTCTGTTGTTAACAGCAGGTTCCTAACAGACTGTAGGGGGAAAACATTTAAGCGCAAGATCTTCTTACATTCAAATGCAGAAAACTGGAGAATGCAACGATGCAACGATAAATCCTTTATCATAACATAATTGCAATCATTCGTATGAATCAGTCGATCACAAACTCTCTTAGTATGAGATGAAAACCAGATGGAGTGAGAATACTGTCTGTCATTGAACAAGAAATCTTACATACCAATACATAACCAGAGAACTAGAGTCTATGCTAAAACTTTACAATCGGGAGCTTTTCTCTACCATCGATCCATTACAAAATACAAAGACTGAGCTTATATACTCAGAGAAAATTGCCTAACAGAGGCATGTTCAGTCATCCAAGGCTTGGTGTCCTTTCAACCAAATTCAGACATATATTCTTCGTCAGACGCCACCTTAAATGCTCATGGCTTCTGTAAGGGAAGTAGCTGAGCCATTAAGAGCCGAGCTAGTGTGTGCTAACTTCTCTATCTAGTCGAGGACTTTGTCATGGCTTCTTTAGAAAAATTGGTACACATGACCTCTTTGAGCAGACCGCTTCCCAGTCCCTCCATACCTCACACTTAATGAATGAAAGGAGGCTTCAACCACCCATTCTCATCTTCATTTACTCCAAGCAAAGAACAATATCGAGGTCAGATCTGATGGCAACTGGAAGTCACGATGGGCCCCCTCTGTGACTGGAACCCAATGCCTTGGCCCCCTTCGCACAACTCCTTTCTTTCCCAAGTGACCATGGGCTGTGACCCTGCGTTTACCCTCGAAGGCACTTTTGGTGTTCGCGAATAGGAAGGGGCTGATCCCTGCTTCTTGAAATCATGATGAGTGAAATGCTGAGACGGCTTGATCTGGCACCACGCATCCCTATGATTTGGTGGTTCTAAATTCTCCCGATGATGTTGTGGGCCTGGGTCTTGGATGTTATCATCCCTTCTTGCATCAGGGATATGAGTGCTTCTTGCACGTTGAATTCGCGATAGACGAAATGCCGAGATGACTCAATTGACCGCTAGGTGTCCCTTTTAGATGGATGGCAAAGATTGCTCCTCGATATTGTGGGCCCACCTTTGGGTGATTTCTGCGTTTTGGGGTTCGGGGTTTTGAGATGTACAACGACATAAAACCTTCACCCTTTGAACTCGCGACTGTCGAAAAGCCGATACGACTAGATCTCGCGCCACACGTCCTTTGGATGGACGGCTGCTATTCTTTCCTACATGCAATATGTGCGCGATCCATTGTGCTAACGTCGGCGTGACTTCTCTACCTGCAATTTCCCATCAATCGTCGATCTGCTCATGTGGATGGATCCAGACCGTTGACACTATAATTTTGCCCGCTCTCTTGATTTTAAGTTTGAAAGGGACTTCTTCTATGCGCTGCACTTGGGCACTCCTCATGCAACCTGCAGACCTAGATATCTCAATGCCAAAGACAAGTAATGTTGCTAACATTAGGCTCCATGGGGGATAGAGTCGTCCCTGTGATGCTCTAAGGACTCATTTTGCAGTTCCAGTGCCTTGCTGTTGGGCTATGGAGTCATTTACTAAGACAAAACAATAAAAGTAAAACCAAGGAACAAAAAAGACAATATTTACAAAACATAGGAGCCATTGAAGGCTCATACAAAACATCTTTTAAGAAAATGCCCATTCACTGGGCTGCTGAAAACTTCTTCACCTTCCAAATCTTGCAACCTGTACGTGTTATTTGAGAAAACCTCAGAGATTCTGAAAGGCACGATCCACAGGGCTTCAAATTTGTCGTGTTTACCCTTATCTTGCTTAGGAGCATCCCATTTCAGCACCAGGTCTCCTATCTGGAACTCCTCCTTGTTGGCTTTCTTATCAAAAACCTGCTTGATCCTCTGCTGGTGGTCTTGAATTCTGATATTTACCTGCTCTCTGGCCTGCTGGACTTCTACCAGCTGATGAATCCTTCTGATCATGTCATTGGGATCTTCTTGATAATCCTGGAAGAACTTCACCATGGGGATAGCCAGCTGAGAAGGGAAGACCACTTCTGCCCCGTAAACTAACTGGAAAGGGGAGACACCTATAGATCTCTTTTTGGTCACCTGATCATCCCATAGGGTGAATTTCAGCTTTGAGTTCCAAGCCCTTTTGTTTTCCTCCAGTAATCTTTTGATGATCCTTATTAGGCCTTTGTTGGAGGACTCTGCTAAACCATTGCCCTGGGGATAGTATGGGGTGGAGTGAATCATTTTGATCCCGAATTGTTCATAGAACTTGGCTAACGGTTCAGCCTTGAAAGAGGCTGCGTTATCAGTAACAATCCTCCTTGAGTAGCCGAACCTTGCGATGAGGTCTTCCAGGAACCCAATGATTACCTTGTGGGAAGCACTCCTGGTGGGGATAGCTTCAATCCACTTAGTGAAGAAATCTGTGGCAGTCATGATCCATCTGTGCTACCCACTAGAAGAAGGGTGGATTTCTCCAATAAAATATAGGCCCCATTGTTGGAAAGGTCCAGAAACTACTACAGGCTTTAAAGGTAGGGACCTGAGCTGTTGCTTTCCCGAAAAGCTTTGGCATGAGATATAGACTCTAACTCCTCTATGGACATCATCGAACAAGGTGGGCTATTAGTACCTAGCTCTGAGAATTTTGTGGGCTGTGGTCTTCCAGGAATGGTACCCCCCACATAGTCCACTGTGAAATTCGACCATGATCTTGTCAGCCTCTTGTGGATTTATGCATTTTAAAAGCACTCCCAGGGGGTCTTTCCAGTATAAGACTTGATCAATAAGGAAGTACCTGACTGCCTTGAGCTTCAGAGCTCTTTCTTTGTTTCCTTGCAAGCCATCTGGGGGCCTCAACTCCTGTAGAAAATATATGACGTCCTTATACCAAGGACATCGAGCCAATAAGGGTTCTGTTTGAGCGCCTACGTCGGACAATTGATTTTGCTAATTTTCTGATTGTTCATTGACAAAATCCACCCCCAAAGCTTTGCGATTAGCTTCAGCCAATAGCTTGGCTAAGACTTGACCCTTGATCAATTTGGTAGGCCTTATTTCCAAGTCAAATTCCAGGATCTTGGCTATCCATTTACTCCTCTTCCCATCAATGTCGGGCTGTACAAGGATGTCCTTCACAGAGGCTGAAGGAACGTATGCGGTCACTTTCGAGTGCAAGACATAGACTCTGAAAGCCTTGAGAGATTTCACTAAGGCATAAGCATGTTTCTCCATGATTTCATACCTGACCTCTGCATCTCTTAATTCCTTTCTGAAGAAGGCGATGGGTTGCTCTCGCCCTTCCTCATTCTTCTGCAACAAAACCACTGCTACTGTATCGAAAGAAGTGAAAGATAAGATTAGGAAATCTTTGGAATAGTCAGGACTGATCAGCACAGGTGCCTCAGTCAATGCTCTTTTTATTTGGTCAAAAGATTTCCTGGGTTCAACGGTCCATTTCACCTCATTTCCCTTCTTGAGCATGGATGTGATGTGTTTCACCAGCTCAGCGAAATTCGAGACGAATCTCCTCAGAAAATTAATCTTCCCCAGAAAGGCCTGAACTTCCTTCTTAGATCTGGGAAGTGATAGGGTCCAAATTGCCTCCACTCTGCTAGGATCAATCCTCACTCCTTCTGCTGATACTATATGGCCTAATAGCTTCCCCTCCCCCATAGAAAACAAATATTTTTTGGGATTTAGAGAAAGGCCAAACCTTCGACACTTCGAAAAAACTTTTCTTAGGTGATAGTAGTGCTCTTTGTCAGACCTCGAGAAGACTGTGATGTCATCCAGATAGATCACCACAAACCTATATTTCTCCCCGATGAAGGCCATGTCCATGGCTCGCTGAAATGTGGCTCCTGCATTCATCAACCCAAAAGGCATTTTGGCATACATAAATGTGCCCCAAGGAGTGGTAAAGGCTATTTTTTCTCTGTCTTTAGGCATGATCGATATTTGATTATAGCCAGAAAAATCGTCGATCATGGAAATCCTAGATGCACCGTTTACCCTCTGCAATATGTGTTCCATGTTGGGCAGCGAATAATTGTCTTTCTTTGAGCTCCTATTCAGGTTCCTGAAATCGACACAAAGCCTGATTTCTCCACTTTTCTTTCTTACTGGAACCAAATTAGCCACCCATTCGGAATACCTCAAGGGGACGATGATATGGGCCTCTAACAACTTCTTCACTTCTTTCTCCATGACAGGAAACAACATGGGATTTATCTGTCTTAGCTTCTGCCTGAATGGTTTAGCCTCTTCCTTCAGTGGGATCTTGTGTTCAATGACGGATGTATCATACGTCTTGAGGTCTTCGTAGTTCCATGCAAACACATCAGAAAATTCTTTTAGCATCTCAGTATATTCGGCCCTCTTCTCTGTGGTCAAACCCCTTGACAACTTGACAAACTTAGGCTCCTCCGGTGTGCCAATGTTGCACTCGTTTGTGTCAGCATCTTCATCTGCAACCCTACCCTTTACTGCCACATCATTCCCATCGAATAATTTTTCTAAAGGAATAAGTCCCCTCAGAATGTGAATGCTAGGTAGCTGAATGATCTGGTGGTTAGAAATTTTATTTAAAAACACCTTAGGGTGAGGGTCATCTGTCGAGTCAGGATTCTGATCAATGTGAAACACAGAAAATTCATCAACATATTGGAGAAATATTTTGATTTCCAGATCATCTTCGAATACCTTCCAATGCTTGACATTGTCCGGTACAGAGGGCCTATATTTTATCTCAACATCATATTTGGCCATAAACGGCTGAGGGACCTTGAACTGGCTAGCTGCAACAACTAAAGAATCGATGACAACATTATCCTCCCTTGGAATAAAAGAGATGTTGAAGGATGAGAATAAATTGTCGATTAGGTCCCATACTTCATTTATGTAATTTCTGAGTTGAGGGTTCTTAGCCTGATAAGCGCTTTTGATCTGTTGGACTACTAACTCAGCATCTCCGAACACTGCTACCTCCTAAATTCCCATTTCCCTTGCAGCTCTTAATCCTAGAACAAGGTCTTCATACTCTGCCACATTGTTGGTGGTTTCAAATTCTAATTTGTATGACAGAGATATGGTTTCCTGAGCAGGTGACACAAAATACACCCTGGCTCCAGCGCCTTCCCTAGAACAGGCTCCATCAAAGAACATTTTCCAGACGAGGGTGATGGAGGGAGGAAACTCATGAGGAGTGGTGGGATGCTTTCTGAGTTTAAGAGGGGGCTCGAGAACATGAGTGAGTTGCAGTCAACTAGAACCTAAATCAGTGGCTAAGGCAAAAATGGGATGGTTGGTCAGGTTGGCTTCATCACTGATTATATAGGCCAACTGGGCTTCCCTGTATAGCCTCCTATGTTCTCCCCCAAACACTGGGATAGTAGCATATGTGAGGTCCATCTGCAAAGTTCCCCCCAGTATTTTTATCCAAGATCTTGATAACAACATACCGAACTTGGGGGGGACATCAGCTACTACAATATCCATGACCACACTTTTCATGGGCAACTGAAACAGGGTCACGACCAGGTCTTTGATAACCCCGAGACATTGAACTTTCCTGGAGTCGAAAGAATAGAGGTCATGATAGGCTCGGGTGACTTCTAGTCCTAATTCCTCCATGACAGTTTTGGGCATGAGGTTGTGAGAAGCCCCCAAATCCATCAAGCAGTTGTGCAGTACCTTGTCATGTATGTTCAAGGAAGTGTAGAAGGGAGGGGATGAGTCACTCCTGTCTTCTACCATAGGACCTAGAATAACTACAAGCTTTTCATCTTGCAAATTGATGGAGTCTATGGGAAGGCATGAGACCTCAGACTGCAAAAGCTCAGAGAAGCATTTTTTGAACCCTTCATGTTTAATCAATCTGGTTCGGGGCACAGGAATTCTGATCTTTTGAATTTCATGTTCTAAATTAAAAGAAGATGTAATCTTTGGGATTTCTCTTATTTTGGGAACATGATTCTGGGCTATGGGAGAGAGGGGTTGGTGCTTCTTACCTCTGTGACTGTCTGCTGCTTCATTAGCAGGTTTCTCCATTCTAGTGGACTGCTCAGGAACATCCGGTGCTACTGTCTTTCTCTTAGACCTCAGATCATACCTGCCTTGGCTGCCACTAGTCTTGTCTCCCTTACTTAGTTCATTTAGCCGACTGTCCATGAGAGACTCCTCATATGATGATTGGGTGAGATGATGAAAAGGAGGAGTATCTCCGAAGTAATGGATTTCAGGATCAAGCTCATCTGTTTCCCCTTCTTCCCCCTCGGCCACAAAATTGTTTTGAAAAGGGGCCTGAATTTTCTGGTCTTCTCTATCTCTTCCCCTCTCTCTTTGCACATTCGAGGGAGTAAAATTGTTTGGCCTCCTAAAACCTCCTATGTTTTTAGCGTTTTGAGGACCCTTGTATTCTTGCCTCCCTTCCACCCTCATCCTCTCCATCTCTGTAGATAGAGACTTCACCATGTTGGTCAGTTCATCCACTTGAGGGTGGGGGACTGATGGGCCAGAAGTTGAGGCTTCAAATCTTCCCTTTTTCCTATCTGCGTCGGCCTTGTTCCTCAGTCTATCAGCTGCTAATAGATTGGATTCCACTTCTATGGCTGCATCTTTCATTTGAGCTAAGGAGGTGGCTCTTCTTTCTCTCAATAACAGACATAAATCGGGGCCAAACGCACTAGCATAAGAGATCTTGGTCGAGGCTTTTGAAGGCTTTATTTCGACAGGGATTTTATTATACATCTTATTGAATCTTTTGGAGAAGTCTAAGATAGATTCTCCTTCCATATTCTTAAAAGAACCGAACTCTATCATGTAATACATGAAATCCTTCCTGTCTCCCCACTGCCTCAAGAAAGCACTATCCAGGGCTTCGATCCCAGCAATAGATCCGGGGGCCAATCCTCTAAACCATTTCCTCACCTCGCCATCTAGGCTCTGGATGAAGACTCTCATCTAGAAATATTCATTTTCAATGTTCAGGTTGTTTGCATAGCTGTAGAAGGAAGCCAGGTGCTCCTCCATGGTTACGTCCCCTTCCCCAGTGAACTTGGGCATATATTTCAAGTATTCTTCAGCAGGGAGAGGATTCATAGGATGGGGTAGAACTAAGGGAGAATATCTGGCAGCGACTATGGCATCCATTCTATTTAGAGGGAGATTAGCACCAGCCATAGGAATATTAGGTGGAGGAGAACTTGGAGGATAAGGAGTTCGCAAGGGGGTTACTGGGAATGAGTCTCGAAGTGGAGTGGGAAACAAGAGGGGATTTAAGGAGAAGGCTAACGAGCTCAAGCCAATGGGTGCTCCTTTTCGCACAGGAGTGGTTAAAATAGGCATGGAGAAATCTTCTGTGGTCCTGGGTCTACGCCAGGGTACAGCTTCAGAGGAGAGGGGAGTGACAAGGATTTATCCCTCCAATCCCAGACTAGGAGGGGAAAACTCAGCAAGAACACTCCCGAAATTCAGGAAACGAGAAACCTCAGAAAGAGGTCTATTAAGAAACTGAGGAAGAGAAAATGGAGTTCCTATAGAAGGAGGTGGTGGATTACCTGGTTCGGCGGTGGAAGATTCTTCTTCAGGGGCCTTTCCTTTCCTGAGAACCACCTCTGGATCAGTTTCAGGTGTAGCTAGAGGCAGCTGTGGATGATACTGCGTGTGTGTACCTCTGAAAGCCACAATTAACACGACAGGTTCACCACAGTGGAGTCATCACAATGGAGTCTCCAGGTGCACAGTAGCAATCTTCAAAGGCTCTGATATCCGATGCACCTTCAGAATCAAAGGCTCAATGTCATTCAATCATAGGAAAAATTTTCAACTTTGTCCCCGGCAATGGCACCCGAAATGTTAGTGTCAGAAGTCACCCCTGGATTGCAGCAGGGCCAGAGCCTGACGCCCATCAGTTTATGTCATGATTTGTTTAATAGGGTGATCGAATGGAAGCTAACTCAACACAATGTGGTTCTAACTTCAAAACTAGGCCAAATATGCACAGGCAAGTGAGGTCTGAGATAACTTCAGACAGTAAGTTGTAGTAAGGGTGAGTAGGGGAAAGACTTGTATAAGAGAAAAGAAGAGGTCTATTGTTAACATCAGGTTCCTAATAGACTATAGGGGTAAAACATTTAAGTGCAAGATCTTCTTCCATTCAAATGCAGAAAACTGGAGAATACAACGATGCAACGATAAATCCTTTATCATAACATAATTGCAATCATTCGTATGAATCATTCGATCACGAACTCTCTCAGTATGAGATGAAAACTAGATGGAGTGATAATACTGTCTGTCATTGAACAAGAAATCTTACATACCAATACATAACCAGAGAACTAGAGTCTGTGCTAAAAATTTACAATCGGGAGCATTGCTCTACCATCGATCCATTACAAAATACAAAGACTGAGCTTATATACTCAGAGAAAATTGCCTAACAGAGGCATGTTCAGTCATCCAAGACTTGGTGTCCTTTCAGCTGAATTCGGACAGATATTCTTCGTCAGACGCCACCTTAAATGCACATGGCTCATGTAAGGGAAGTAGCTGAGCCATTAAGGACTGAGCTAGCGTGTGTAGACTTCTCCGTCTAGTCGAGGACTTCGTCATGGATTCCTTGGAAAAATTGGTACACAGGACCTCTTTGAGCAGACTGCTTGCCAGTCCCTCCATACCTCACACTTAATGAATGAAAGTAGGCTTCAACCACCCATTCTCATCTTCATTTACTCCAAGCGAAGACCAGGATCGAGGTCAGATCTGATGGCAACTAGAAGTCGCGACAGGCCCCCTCTGTGACTGAAACCCGACGCCTTGGCCCCCTTCACGCAACTCCTTTCTTTCCCAAGTGACCATGGGATGTGACCCTGCGTTTACCCTCTAAGGCGCTTTTGGTGTTCATGAATAGGAAGGGGTTGATCCCTGCTTCTTGAAATCGTGATGAGAGAAATGCCAAGACGGCTTGATCTAGCACCATGTATCCCTATGATTTGGTGGTTATGAATTCTCCCGATGATGCTGTGGGCCTGGATCCTGGATGTTCTCATCCCTTTGTGCATCGGGGATATGAGGGAGCTTCTTCTTGCGCGTTGAATTCGTGATAGACGAAACACTTAGATGACTCAATTGACTGCCAGGTGTCCCTTTTAGATGGATGACAGAGACTGCTCCTCGATATTGTGGGCCTGCCTTTGGGTGCTTTCGGCGTTTAGGGGTTCGGGGTTTTGAGATGTACAATGACATAAAACCTTCACCCTTTGAACTCGCGACTGCCGAAAAGCTGATACGACTAGATCTCACGCCACGCGTCCTTTGGATGGACGCCTGCTATTCTTTCCTGCATGCAATATGGGCGTGATCCATTGCGCTAACCTCGGTGCGACTTCTCTACCTACGATTTCCCGCCAACCGTCAATCTGCTTATGTGGATGGATCCAGACCGTTGACACTATAATTTTGCCCGCTCGCTTGATTTTAAGTCCGAAAGGGACTTCTTCTATGCGCTGTGCTTGGGCGCTCCTCTTGCAACCTGCAGACCTGGATATCCCGATGCCGAAGACAAGTAATGGTACTAACACAAGTCACTCAGTTATAAATGAGATAATATATTAATATTTATTGTCCAATTTATTTAAGGGAAAAGTAAATTAGACACATGTTTCTTGTTGACTTTTTAATAGGAAGATCCTATCGAAATTCACGCCAGGGTTCTCATCAATTAAACAGTAAGGTTTGGAATCGACCACATCCCTGATCAACTTTCCCAGTAAATGTTGATATCACCCAATAGATTTACCTTGTTAATCAATCCCATTGGAAAACTCATATCCAAGTTTCATATATAGGGTTAATTATGAATAGCAGTTATTACAAAACTTTCCAGGTAAGCCCAGGTATAAGGTTCTTTGAACTCAGTGTAGGACGCATTGTTTCCCATAGATAACTCAGTGATTTGTGAATTATGAATCGTGAGAAAACCTATGAAATACCTCGACCCTCAGTCGTGATCTGCAATCCATGTTTCTCCTATGGAATTTGTTGATAGTTCA
>JASDQU010308449.1:246413-277002 GCA_032191745.1 Picea mariana | reverse complement strand
TATGTGAAGCACAATCTGTAGCCAAGAAGAAGCTTCATGAATTTTTACCTGTCGTTTAGACAATGTATATGAAGATGCATAAGGTAGATGCTATAGCCGATTTGGAATGGAACTCTTTGGTCGTATCCAAGACCAAAGGATTTATCATAGATGCGACTCAATAGTTTGTTGTTGAAGCCTCACTCCTTGCCAAGAAGTGGTAGGATAAAATTGGGAGTTTCAAGGAAGTGAGGAAGTGGGCCTTAGAGTTGGTTCCAGAGTTGGGCCCTTCATTTGAAGAGGCAAGAAAAGAGAAAGTGCAAGTATAAGATGAAAGAAATGCAGAGAAGGAGGATAAGGGAAAGAAACATGCACTCCTATAAGCAGCGAAAGAACCAAGTACTTGACTCGAGGGCGAGTCAAGGTTTGTGGTCAGAGCCTACTGGGCCCTTCATTTTTGGGGTGAAGATTGCACAAGAAGGACTACAGTCCCAATTTTTGTCAAATACAAGTTTCACAAACTACAACAGATATGGACAGTGGAGAAAGAAAAGAAACAAAAAAAGGTTGCGAAAAGGGATAACACAACACAAGCAAGGCAAAAACAGTTACAAAAGAACAATAAATCATGTGAGCCAAAATCTTGAAGATCCCACTCAGCCTATATATGAGATGCATAATATTGTAAAATGGTTGGGTTTTTGTTGTTATTGTTGGCTATGGTTGGTTGGTTGGGTATAGTTGAGATAAGGTTTTGTAATTGTAATTTGTATACAGTTATGGGAAAAAGGGTAGATAGATCTTTGTGACATGAGTTTGGAGAAAGGAGTTTGTAACAAAGTACATAATTATATCTCTGATATTGTATCCGAGAAGCTTAGCTACTAATGTATAAAGGACCTAAAATTTTGAAATTACTGTGTCATTCTGTGTTTATTCTTATGAATAGTCTTTTTATAGTACTTCTTTATTCTTGATAATACCAATATGATATCTCTATTTACAAAAGATTCTAGAACTTTAGTGTATTTATTTCTAGTATGAATGACTTCATATATGTTCTATAGTTAGTCTATCTTGCGCAAGATCATGGTGAATCTTGAAGGTTCTGGAAACCCACCTAAGTATTTTCCTTTCCCTTCCTTATCTTTTTGTCTTGGTTGCACTTCAGGTGAGACTTATTCTCTTCATAGGAGATGAAAATTCCTGCGCTCTAAAATACTCAGTTCCTTTTGTTGGTAACCTGAGGAGGACTCTGGTATGATCAATTCTGCACCAAAAAAAATCAATATCTCTCTTTGTGGGTAGTCCTGGTATCTCCATAAACACATCCCCATAATCTTTCAAGATTGTATGATCCTCAATATTTTCCACCTTATCCTTAGGTTCTTCTTCCATATGAGCTACAAATATTTGGAAGCCCTTCCTATAGCACTTCTTTAGTTGCATTTCTAAGATCTCTCAGACAATAACTGCCTTGGGAGTTCCTTGGATTGTTCTTGGGGTCCCTTCCTCATTCAGACAAGTGAATGACTTGTTATGATAGTCTAAGAAAACATGGTATTGTTCTAACCATTCCATACAAATTAGACAGTCATATGAACCCAATGGCAGGATTTTCAAATCTACCTTGGTACTTATCCCATTCAAGTCCACTAGACATGATTTAACGAACTCAACAACTTTTGTCTTGGCTCTTGTATCCAGTTGTACCAGCCACGATTTTCCATGCTTGCTTCTTGGAAAATGCATTCTTTCCACTACCTTAGGATCTATATAGCTATCATTAGATCCTGAATCTATTAAAATAGTAAATACATGGTTACTGATCATACCTTCTACTTCAATCATGTGTGATTGAAACTGATCTTTATTTTTGTCTAGGGCTACATAGATCCTTTAAACATTTCTTCCCATGTCCTCCACTATTTCAAATTTTTGTACATTATGGAAAAATCTCACTTTGTTACTTTTGGGAGGAAAATATCTATACTTATGGTCAACTTTACAACCCCAACATTGAACGGGTTTCTGCCTTGTCCTTTTCTGACCTACCTCATCCATTTTGTGCCCTCTTAAAGATGGTTTTCCTTGAGGACTATTTTTGAAAAATGATGGCTTGTTCCCCTTCTGCCTATGTTCCCTCTTAGACTTCTTCTTGTCTTCCCAAGGCTTTTGAAAGGTAGGCTTTCATTTTTATGATCATATAAGCACTTGGTCCTCCATGTGGTTTCCTCCAAGGTCTTGGGATCATTGTATTGAATCTTTTCACTGATGAAAGATGGAAGCCCACTCAAATATCTATGAATATTAATTGTCTCATCTTTGATGAAGGAGACATACTTCAATAGTTATAAAATAATCCTTTGATACTCTCATCAATGGTCATGCTGCTCAGTTTGATTTCAAAGAAATCTTTCATCGTTTTGTCATAATACCTCTTGGTTCAGTATTTCTTCTCAAAATGATTCTTGAATTCCTTCCAAGTAACATTTTTCTCTCTGATGTGCTACAATTTCACAAGTTGATCCCACCACATGGATGCCTTTCCTTTTAGCTGATAAATAGAAATTCTTCCTTCTGAATGAGAAGAATAATTATGCAGTTGGAAATATTTTCTCATTCCCAATAGCCATGTCTCAATATCTTCATCTTTCTTGTGCTCTCCATCAAATGTAGGAGGTTATATCTTGTTAATTTATCCTTTCAATTCATCCACCTTAGACCTCTTATGATTCCTGGCAGGGGATAGACTTGAGATTCTATGTTCCCTCCTTTTGTATTTCCTTTGAGAGTGATGGTGATGTCTGCTACCACTCCTTTATCTTCCTTTTTCCTCAGGAGTCCTCTGTCTTCCTAATTTGTTGGATCCACTCTCCTTATCCAAATTCTTTTCAATTATGTTCATGATCTATATTAACTTCATGTTGAATCCTTTCTGCTTCTCTTTGTCTTTCATAATCCTTTCATTATCATATTTGCGAATCTGGACATCTTTTTACAAATTTCTAATGGTTTCTACCATATTCATGTTATCATCCTTTTCTTCCCCATGTCCATTGGAGTTTGTTCCTTCCATACCCAACTATACATTCATCTCTCTGATTTCATATTCTTGATTGTAAGCTTATTGTGCATCATCCATATCTCTACACTTTGTGATAAATCTCTTCTGACAACTGTTAATTCTACAAAAACATGTGTAGCCAATAGAACTTTATCAGGCTAATTGTTCTCAATAATTTCATCAAAACATGAACCATTCTGATTCATTAATATATTAGACTTATTTTCTACTGAGTTCCTGAGAAATTGACTCTTTATATTCAATTTCTAGGTGAAAAATTATCTCCTACTATTCAAGACCTTTCCAAAGCTTGCTTCCATGCTCAATTATGAGTTTTGAGCACAAAGTTATGAATATTTGAACAATTTATCTTTTTAGTGGTCCAATCCCTCAACTTGGATTCTTTCATCTCAGAGCCGAATTGGCCCTTATATCCATGTTGGATCCTCACTTTAGGTTTACAAGCCTTCTTTAATTCATTAGGTGTAGGTTTGTACAAATAAAAAACCCCACAGGCTCCTTCTCTGAGCCCTTCTCTGTTTTCAAAAACAATTTTCGGGCACTTAGCCCTTTTTATTCGGCCCCCTCATCTCATGTGACCACAATCTATGACCCAGTACTAACATATAGGATCTTATATTTTTCTTTGGAACTCTGAGGCTTCCGAAATTCTGAAGAAATGCTTCTTCGGAGCTTTAGAGCTTTGGGCTTCGAAAGATATTCCTTCTTTACAATCCATTTCCTCCAAATGACAAATATTCAAATACTCGGAGGACATACTGATTGAAATTCCTCATTCACTACTTATATCTAAAGTTAACAAGAGCTCTGAGAATTCAGGATTTGGGAGTTATGAGGCTCCATTTTTTGTTTCCTCTCAAATTTTCGAATTGGCGAACTCACAACAAAAATCAATGGACCGCGCCTTCTCGTTAACCAATTTTCATGATCAACTCTGGGACTCCGGGATTCAAATCCTTCCAAATAAATTATCTACAAATATCTCAGAGTGTCGTCTTAACAAATATTCTCTCTCTTTCCTCCACGTATCATCTTCCGATCAATAGTCGAGATCAACTCTGGCCTTCAGGAGTTCTTGATTCAAAGCAACCTGCAACTCAATTCCTCTGGAGTATCAAGTCTCTGTACCTTAGGATTTGTCTCTATGTGTCCTTTGTGATTAACGATAGATATGGACTCTGGAGTTCAGAAGTCCTCGACCTCAACTATTTATGCATTGAATCCTCCAGAGTGCCAATTCTCTATACTATGGGATCTACTACTGCGTGTCCTCTCTCGATCAACGATGAGAATTTACTCTGCTATTTGGAGCTTCAGGGGTTTCACCTTCCTCACACCTCATTTCTTTCAAATGCTGAATTGGAAAACTCCCAGGGTCCACTTAGTATTGTACACTCAGGGTGCTATGTATGAGAAACACTCGGTGACATGTGGCCTCATCGTCGAGTGACACGTGTTAGGTCACAATTGGCACCTAAGGCATCTCAAAGGTACAAAAAAAAGTGACTCATGGAAGAATTAGGGTAGGGCCACATAACCCTAGCTGACATCATCATGCCACATCATATCTGACACTTTAGGAATTCAACAATTTCTTCTCATCGACACTTTTTCAAAACTGTCAAATTGCTAAACTATCGATTAGGTCCATGTGATATCCAACGCTTCAGGAATTCAATGATTTATTCTCATCGACACTTTTTCATAACTATCAAACTATTGATCAGGTCCATGTAATATCTGATGCTTTGGGACTTCGATGATTTCTTGTCATCGACACTTTTTCAAAGCTACCAAATTGTCTACTGTCGAACATGTCCACATCATATCTGACACTTCAAGACTTCGGTGATTTCTTCTCATCGACAATTTTTAAAAACTGTCGAACTGTCGATTAGGTCCACATCATATCTGATGCTTGAGGACTTCAATGATTTCTTCTCATCGACCCTTTTTTGGAACTGTCAAATTGTCGATCAGGTCCACATCATATCTGACAGTTCGAGACTTTGATGATTTCTTCTCATCGACACTTTTTCAAAACTGTCGAACTGCCAAATGTCAAATGGGTCCACATCATATTCGACACTTCGGGACTTCGGTGAAACTCTACTCTGCATAATATCCGGTGGATTTCCCTAAACACCGAGCCACCAAACCACTTGGGGAGATCCAACTATCGAACTTCTCCCGAATGATCTATGACTCATAATCACTCTGAGACTTCGGAGCTTTGGGGGATTCGAGTTTGGGGACTTCATAGGATTTCCTTGCTAAAATAACGCAAAACCCCTGGACTGTCAAAACTAAGAATAGGATGATACTTTGACATGTGTTATTAAATACAAACAGTCCAAATTAACTACAGAGTTCGGGACTTCAGAGGATTTCCCTACTGAACACTGCACACCCCCCAGACTGTTAAAAATCTAAACATTGGTTAATCTACAGATATGCATCCATGGAAATTGGATGGTTTGGATTGGTTCCAGACTTTGGGACTTTGTAACTTCATATGATCTCCTTGTTGAAACACTGCACAACCCCTAAACTATTGAAACGCCAGATCTGATGGTTGTGAGGGATATGTCCCTTCGTTAACAAATTCAACGACCCAAATTTATTTTTTTTGTGGTTCCAAACACATGGTTACCATGGTATCCTTTTTCTACTAAATTTCTCAAACCACTATACCTCCTGCCCTTTTCAATGCCACATAGGATCTCCCTCAATGTTGCTCTGGTACTATGTACATCAAATCCTTATGGATTTTTGACTCCAAATTCCACATTCGTGGCCCATCTAGGTTTAGTGTTGAAACCATAGGATCTGATACCAATTTGTAACATCCCCAGCTACCCAAGCCGGGTCATGTTACCTCATAGAACCGCTTTCTTTAATTTTTGTGGAAAATACCATACTTAACAACCTGAAAACAACATCTACTTTCTGCTAACATACATTTATAATGTAAATTTGAATAGACATAACATTCTTGTACAACACAGGTTTATGTGGAATTAACAGTAAAACATACATGCAAAAACACATGCAATTCTTATAAATATATAGACATGTACATGATACATAGCATAAAAATTAACATAGAAATGGTACTTATATTTTTATGAGAATAACACCAACTACGTGCAGACATTCCATGAAACTCCCATACTTAGACAATTCTTCTCATCACTCTCAGCAGTGGGTCACCCCAAAGTTGGGACAAAACTCAACTAGGGAAAGGGATTCCTAAGTTAGGTTGAGACTATGGAAATTCACATAGTACAACATGAAGGATTCCCTCCCAGGAGCCTACACGCCCACCGCTCATAGACTCTCATTACCTACATGCTCGTCCCACCCTAGGAATATGCATCTTCACTGTTCCACAGTCCATCGACTGCTCCACTTCACTTCCAGGGATTCAACAATAGGCTAGATCCAGGATTCTTAGAGCTTTATAGCTGTTGTTGGACTCCGTCCAGAATAAATCACGTCCTCAATAATATCTCTCACCTGGAAAGAGTTTCTCACTTGCTTGACGATATTCTTCTTGAATCCATGGGCCTGGCAACCTGCTACTTCAAAACCACAAGCTTGACAACCTACTTCTTCTGTGCAACTCCTAAGTCAAACGGGTAAGGGAGATGGTAGCAACAAAACTTGGGTATGACACAGAAGATGGCAACAACATAAAATGTTAAGGTAGGGTATGGCTCAAGTGAGTAGTGCATGCTATTTACAAAGGTCAACGATGGAGGAGTTCAACCATGGATAGAATGACTAGTTCCTTAGTGCATGATTGCATGGGGAGAATGGCAATAATTCTGAGTGAACCCCCACAATGAACTGATTTCCCACATAAAAATGCATGTCCTAAATCGGGCACCTATCCTCATGAAGCTGCATGAGCTCCACTTCTAATTCATTCCCCTTCCCTCATGAACTTATGATAACAAGAGTTATTTCATCAAACCTTATTCTTTTAGGAAAATATATATTATAATATTTCCTTGGGGTTAAGCCCTCAAGATTGTCCCCTTTTTCCTAGCCTCTTATCCCCTTCCCCCAGCTAGTGGAGGTTAGTCCCTCATAACTCTTTCTTCATGTTCGGTCTACATGCAACAATGTTTTTTATATTAATGATATGCATAATTACATATAAAAAAATAGGCTCATGGGACTTTAGCATCACATAAGCCACCTAGATTATAATCACTTGGCTCAGCAACCTACAAAACATGTTTACAATTCAACGGGGGATCGACCTTGGGGTATTACACATATGCCAAGAATATGTTCCAAATGTTACCAATCATATATCAATATCACCAGAAAGTGTCTCTATCAATGTACCAATACCAATAACATCATCAACCATACAACATGCCAACCATGTACCTCAAACAAGTGTCATATTGCTCATGATATGACTCAACCAAATACCATAAACCATGTGCCAATGTATCCAAGATATTTACCAACAATGTATCTCAACAAGTATACCTCAACTAACATACACCATGAATCCAATGATGTGCGTCAAGTCACATACCAAGGTCCTCAAGCATGTTCCTTAGTGTCACCAAGATACAATATACCAAGCCTCAAGTATGTACCATAACATATAACTAAACCATAAACCAAACCAACTAGTAATGTCTCTAATCATTGTACCATCACATTACCAAGATGCACTAAATCACATGTTATCATCACCATGCACGTACCATAAGATATACTAACATCACCATGCATGTACCATAACACCAAAAAATAAGTCTTAACCCTTACCTCTGATCCTGTAGTTGACCTATTACTCTATAATCTGACCTATAGCTTATTCTGCATTCAATCAATGAACTAGTACAAACAGTTTCCCAAATATACAAGTGCCTCTCTAGAGAGACACTAGTTGACCCACGAATATGTCTCACTAGACAAGTATACTGTAACCTGCGAGGATCTCAATAATTAGGTTTTTTCAAAAACCCTTTCCTTCTACATCTTAAAAAATTTCACACTTTTCCCACACCTTATTTGTTGCCTCATACATTCCATCACATTCACCAAGATACCAAAATATACCATAACTGAATCAGTAGACCATAACAATTCACTAGATAACAAGAGAGATTATCAATGACTAATTGTGTGAATGTGTACTTGTGAATGACTCCTTGAGGGTTATTTATACTTTTTCTAGGTAGCCTATTTCCTTAATATTAGGGTTCCTTGACTTTATTGTTACTAGGGCATCTTGTCCATTCTTCATGGATTCCAACTTCACAAGGCCATATCTCCCTAACCGTGAGGACCCATGTGGTGTTCCACATATGACCATAAATGGAATAACATGTATTATCCATCTATTATAGTCTTACCTGCAATTGCCCTATCCTTCATGTAATTATTCCTTAATCAATGTCAGGTCTCGTAGCCACACCTATGGGGATACATGTATACTATATCAAATGTACCCAACTAACTCACCATCAATCTTGATCATAGAAATTTCAAACTATCCAACATCTCTGGACCTCTCCAAGGGTTTTCATCAATATATAAGGGTTGAAATCAATGTCCAATATCACTCTCCAAGGGATGACATCAATAAAAACCAACTATCCAAACCAACTGTCCAACAAGAACTAGGTTTTTCTTAGTAAGGAATAATGCAATTTTTGAACAAGGGGTCAATTTTGAAGAACACTATGTTAGACAACTTTGGGCAGTGTGGTCACAAGAGAATTGGAAAAACACACTTCCAGGATCTTGTAAAACTCAATTATGCCACTTGGTCTGGATTTTATGCCCTCAGACCAAATTATCAATGTGTACCTGAGTGGCTTTTGGAGGTGTTGGAGAATTCCTATTTTGGGGAGAAAATACAATTTTGGAGCACACACCACATATGGAGGAAAATACGCATACTGAAGGTGGAGGAAATAAGCATTCCAAAGACCGAGGAAAATCAGTGCAACACACAAGCAGAAAATCATAGCCATGGTAGGGTTAGGGTTTTTGATATGATTGTAATGGACATGAGCCAATAGAGTAGTATAAATAAAGGCCTATAAGGTCTAGTATAGGTTGGTTAAGGAGAAATTAGGAGAAGAGTAGGTTTTTGAGGGTTAGGTCACATGATGTGTAGCCTGGTGTGGTTTAGTCTGCCTCACAGATAGATCTTGTCATAGTTTTTTGTTGTAATCATGGAGAATGTAATGCACATAGTGCTATATTTAAAGAATCATGAATAAAAGAACAGAAGATACAAATATTTGTGGACGTAACCCTAGGGGTGGGTGAACCATGGTAACCATGTTGTGTTAATGTGTGTGAATGTTTATTTTACTGTTTCTACAATTTATCAGTTAAAGAATGGATGTTTATCTTAGATTATCACAACATGCATGCATGGTTTCCTTGATGAATGAATAATATATCTAGCTGAATGAGTAATAAATATGATGCATATGAAAAATACACACTTCATATTCCTAATCCCTTCCCTGGTTTCAAACACATGAGTCTTTCAGTCCCCCATAAGATATCTCGGGTGAGACTACAGTGTGTACTCTGTGTGTGACATTTCCTTCTGGATTACCAAGAGGCTTGATAGTTTGATGGTTTTCTTGGAAACATTTTAGATTATAACTTGGGTCAGCCCTAATGTCCAACAAATGGTTTCGTTGTCGGTTGGAACTATGCAAGATAGATTGGAAGGTATATGTTGAAGAACAATGCGGAGAATGAAAAAGCATAAGGGAATGTAGAGGCTATGGAATCCAATGAAGGCAGAGATTGAAATATGGTTAAGGACAAAGGAACTCCAGTTTGTGTACAAGGACAATAGAAACTCTAAATATACACCATGAAAATATCTCAACAGATATGTGTTTAGCAAATTGCATGAAGTATTTTTATGTGAATTTTCTCATATGCTATAGGAGTGGTTATTGAGGTTGAAGGAAAAACATACTATGAATCAGATAAGACAGCTAGAGAGGCATCCAATGGAGATTGTGGATTTGTAGAAAGTCAATAATAAATTCACACGCGTAATAGAATTTTGGTTAGACAATATTATTACAAGGTTTATCACTAAATTTGTAGTTGATACTATGAAGTCGTACACTGTTGCAGAGAAGAATTTTCTTAAGGGACCCAGAGGTAAGTACATAAGATCACTACTTCCATCAATATTTTATTATATTACAAAGCAATGATGACCATGAAATCAGAAAAATAAACTTCTCTACATGCATGGGGGAAGGTGGGAAGCACTGACAGGAGTTTGAGATATGGACATGGATCTAGATAAGGGGAAGAAAAAGGAGGAAATGGACCCGATCAGATGGAGGAGGAACAAATAAAGAAGATAATGGAAAGAGATGAAATTATGCACAATAGTAGACCTTACCAATAAAATATTAATAACAAAAAGAGGGCCATAGCCGACAAAGAGGGATTGGCAAGCGACAAAGAAGAGGTAGAGGATCTTTGGGCTATGGAGAAAATTCAAGAAATCTTGTGCACAACATATTAAACGAAAAATGAGATCTAGGGTCAGGAATAAAAGGAGAAACCCCATTTCATATCACAATTAGTGTGGAACCTACAACCCCATGTGTGAATAATACACCTGAAGGAACACAATATTTTAGAAAACCAATTTTTAGCAGAAGAGGTGCAGTAGGTGAGGGGACCAATAGTGGAAAATGAATTGGGGGTACAAGTTCAGGAAGTAGCAATCAACTATCTACACCGTGTGAAAGTGGTATTTCAATAAGTTTCAAAATGGTGGGAGTAGATCCGACTATCATATTACCATATTTTTATGGTGAGGCATTAGAGAACCCTAAGAAGCATTTATTCATCCGTGAAAAGATTTGGGAGGAAAAGAAGGTCACAAACGAAGATACAAAAGTGGCATAGTTGGATATAACATTTAGAGACTGCATGATATAGTGGTATATGATCCTTGATGTAAAAATTCAAAAAGGATGATCCAGATGAATGTCAGTGGCCTCCCACATATTCCAACTGGCTCATTTTGGCAGTTTTCCAGTTTGGCAGTTTTTTCCCTAGTTTTCGGGTCCCTGGCTTGTGGGGTTATTTTGAGGCCTTAAACAACGTTTTTTAGGTCTCACCACAATCAAAGTGATCATTGATATATGGAAACGAAATGTGTATTCCTTGGATAGACCTTTCTAATGGGCTATCATGCGCCTAAAACGAAGATCGTATGCAAAAGTTACGACCCTCGGAAGTTGATGTACTAACTTACCCAAATGGGGCCCACATGACTTTTGGCGCTTCATCTCCTAGAGTTAGGTTTTTGGGATGTCTAGGGTTTTTGACATTCCTAATTATTTTTAAAAGGCCTTCAAAGCCTCATTGTAGTCATATTCTTGTGAATGAGTGCAACCTTCACATATCTTCTCAGAGATAAGCCGCCACCATTATAGCAAGATTGTTTCCGCTGCATTTTACAATTTCAACTTATTTTCTTATTGAATATAAAAAAAATTTATTGTATATCCGTTATTATGTTTTATGCATCTTTTGATAATAATATGTATTCATTTTGTTCTGCAAATATATTTCGGATCAATTATCCTCCCCCTTTAGGAAGCAATGGTCTCCATTGCATTGAGTTCCCCCATCAAATGAGGAAATTTCTGCTGAATTTAGCCCCTGGTGAGCCACATGCCTTGGTGCAGGAGCTTCCCTGCTTTGACAACTTGATAAAGACTGATACTTTGCTGGTGAGTTCCCTTGATATATTTTTCCAAAATATCATCATTGGATGCATGTTGTATGCAGTCGGGATTGAGCTTTGTTGGTGTGAGTTGTTCCTCTATCTCTGAGGTGTCCAATAATGGTGGGAAATATAGTCAAAGGCTATCCACGTTGAAGAATGGGTGGAATACAAGCAAAGGAGGAATGTTGAGCTCGAAATCATTATCACCCATAGCCTTGGTGATGGTGTACAACTCATAATGGAGTGGATGAAGCTTCTGATGGGGTCATGTAAGGAGATGTTTATGCAAGTTCAACCAAACTTTGTCACCCACCTGAAAATTATGTGGCACCCGGTGTTGATCATAGCGTTGCTTGTACTTGTCATTGGAATTTTGTAGGATATCCTGAACTTGTTGGCAGATGTGATGGATCTTCTCAATCAATCGGGTGGATTTGTCAACTTCAGTTGGAGTAGGAGATGAGTCGGCCAAGGTGACCGCAAGAGTAGTGCAACATCTATGCAACCCAATGGTTGGAATCTCAACCCCACCTTAAAGGGGATGTGTCCAATTGAGTTATACAGGCCTTAGTTGTAGCTATGTTGAACAAAGGGGAGGCTCTCATCCCATGTGAGAGGGTGCTTGGAATTATACATGTGAAAGATATTCATGATCATTCGAATTATAACCTCGATTTGGCCATCTGTCTGGGGGTGGAAGGTCATGGATTTGGTGAGTTTTGTGTCCAGTAGTGACCAGAGGCTTGACTAGAATGTGCTGAGAAATCTACTATCCCGATATAAAACAATGGTTTGTGGATTCCAAAATGTACCCAGACTCATTCAAAGAAGAGATTGGCATTGGCCTCTACTGTGATGCTTTTCTTGCAGGTGACCAAAATTGCCATCTTAGAAAAGTGATCCACAACCACAAAAAACCAATCATTGCCCTTCTTGGTGGATGGGAGGCCTAACATGTAGTCCATTGAAATGGATTCCATGGCCTGTTAGGAGTAGGAAGAGGGTTTTACAGACACTATTTCTTAGTGGTCAGTTTGGCTATCACGTAGGTAGTGTAGGACCTGATATACTTGTTGACCTCCTGTCGAAGTTTCGGCCAATAGAAATGTTTTTGTAGCATTGCCACTATATTTTCGATGTCTAAGTGTCTTGCCACCCAAATGTAGTGGGCTTCCCAGATCATCTTCGCTCGCTCGCTTGATGGAACACAGAGATGACCCAAATGGCACAATAACTTGTCCTAAATATGGAAATTAGAGACATCTACATTTGCACCCAACATTTGGTAGGTGGTGGTGAAGTCCAGGTCTATCTCATAGAGTTGGGGCCTTCCAGAGGTCTCATGGCCACAAGAGTCTAGTACCATGGTGATTTCCATGAATGGTGTTCTGCTGAGGTAATCATCGACATGATTGGTGCTTCTCATTTTATACTTGATGTTGACATGGAATTGCTGCAAGTACATGGAACACTTCTGATGGTAGTAATTCTGCAATTTTCCTTGTGTCTGCATGAACTACAGTAGCTTATGATCACTGTGGATGACTGTCTCCTTCCCAAGAATGCAACGTCTCCATTGGCGACAGGCTTTCACATTAGAGTACATTTCTTTGTCGTAAGTAGGGTACTTATGGAGAACATCTGATAGTGTCTCACTATGATAGGCCACGGGGTGGCCGTGCTGAGTGAGAATGGTGCCCACAACATAGTCAGAAGCATATGTCTTGATATCAAAGGGCTGCTATAGGTTTGGTAGTGAAATTACTAGGGCTGAGCACAAGCATTGCTTCAAATCATCGAATGCTTATTGTTGGGATCAACCCCGCACAAATTTCACCTTACCACCACCCCTGGTTACTTGCCTGAGGGCCCATCCAATATGGGAGAATCCCAACACGAACCTACGGTAGAAATTGGCAAGGCCCAAGAAGGTACAAAGCTCAGTGAATGTGGTTGGGACTAGCCAGTCATGGATGACTTAGATTTTGGCTCGATCCATATGTATTCCATGGTGATCAACGATGTAACCCAGGTAATGAATCCTGTCCATGCTGAAGGAGCATTTTTCCAAGTTGGCGTAGATCTAGTGATGCCAAAGGGTGTACAGAACCCGCTAAATATGTTGCAAGTGTTCTTCCTAATTCTTGTTGTAAATGAGGATGTCATACAGATACACCACTAAAAAATTATTGGTGAATGGTCATAGGATATCTTCCATCATCCTCATGAAAGTGGTTGGATAAGTTTTCAAACCAAAGGGAATGAACAACCATTCAAAAATACCTTCCTTTGACTTGAAGGTGGTCTTCCATACATATGTCTATTCTATCAGTACCTGGTGGTATCCATACTTTAGATCAATCTTACTGAAGTATTTGGCCCCTGTGAGCTGATCAAGGAGGTCGTTGATTCGGGGAATCGGGTACCGGTTTCTAACTATGATTGTATTCAGGGCCTGGTAATAAATGCAGACTCACCAAGTTCCATATTTTTTTTGTACCAACAGGATTGGGCTCCTGCAAGGTGATGAGCTGGGACATATGTGACCCTTGTGGAGTAGTTCTTGGATCTACTGCTTGATCTCCTCATTCTCTAATAGAGAGAGACGGTAGACTGGACCATTAGGCAGTGGTGTGTTGGGGGTTAGATCGATGGGGTGCTTGACTTGATAGTGTAGAGGTACCCTAGTAGGTGAGGATAATATATCTCAGTATTATTCTACGACCTTATCCACTTGCTTCTTCTGTGTGGACAGGTCGACCGTGGAGACCCTGGATGTGGTTGCGATATTTAACTCATTCTGAGAGTGAATCACAAAGAAGAAAAACTTCCCTGTCTGAGAGATGAACTTTTTGCATTGCTTGGCAGAGATCAAGGAAATAGCACTAGGTGGGAATGCCTCAGGTATCTTGTACAATTTATCGTTCAAAGTAATAATAAAACTATGAGGCCTAGACTCATACACAACATGACATTTCCATAAATATGGTTTTCCCAAAATAATATTACAAACTTCGAGAGGGGCAACATCAAATAATACCTTGTCTTTGAAGGGATTGATGTTGTATGATAGAAGTCATTGTTGGTTGACGTGGATGCCCCTTCCTTGGTGGAGCAATCTGATGGTGTAGGGCTACAGGTACAGTGTTGTTGGCAGGGTGAGTCTCTTGAAAATCTCTACTGAGATGAGGTTATTTTGGCTACCTCTATCAATGATGAATTGTAGTAGGGTACCCTTCACCCACATATATGAATGAAAAAGGCCCTCGCCTTCCTCTGGCTCGTCTGGTTCACTGGGATGGATATTTGTGGTAGAAACGATAGCATTGGGTTCTATGTCAATGATATGTCTCCCCCTTTCTAGTTCTAACTCAGAGTCAAAACCCCCATATGATTCAAAGGATTTCACCTCAGCCACTAGCGACTGCTTTGAGCGACAAACAACAGTGTTATTCTCGGGGCTCTTATGGAAGTCGCACCACTTCTCGGTATCTAAATTCTTTGTATTTCTAGTGTCCTTCTTTGCTTGCAACCTAGAATGGTTGTCCTAAGGCTGTCTATCTTTTCTCTATCCTTTGTTCTGCGGATTGGGGCCACCCTTTCCTGGATTTTTCTATGAGGGGTTCCCAGGCCCAAATTGACGCATCTTTTGTTTGAGCTTCTGCTCGATTTTGAGGACATATCGGTAGGCCACACCCAAGAATGAGATGCACATAAAATTCATTTCAGCCTGGATGTATCTATGCAAACCGCCACGATACTTAAGCGCCAAATTTCACTCAAAGTATTTGATAACTAGCTTGGTGCGCAAGGTATGGAAGATATTTGTGAACTCAGGCACAACTTGGTCTCTTTTCTATCGCAGCGTGGTCTATTTTGTGTAAAGGTCATCATAACTTCCAACAGGGTAGTATTTTTTCTTAATAACATCCCTGAAGGAATCTCAGGTGACTGTGACTATAAATAATGAGGATTCCTCTGCTTCCTTTTTATCACATAAATTTTCCCACCAATATTTGATACGGGGGACCACTTTGAGGTGTGAAAAAGAAATATTTTCTCTATTCAAGAAGTTATGGATAGAGAAATAGCCTTCTAGAATATTCAACCATTTGTCTACTACAGCTACGCCTATTTGAACTAAAAATATAGGAATATTGAATTTGATTTGTACCTTGAAGGGGGTGACACCTCTGGTTGAAGAAGATGCATCACGTGTTGGTAGGAGCCAAAGGATTTGCACAAAACTGTCCATCATTTCGTTCCTCTATTGCATGAGGTATTCCTCGAGAAACATTTTGAAGGTATCTCATGTCCCTTTGTATTTATTTTGTTTTTCCATGAGAGGGTGTTTGGGCGTGCAAGAAATTTTGTCCTCAAGAGAAACAAGCTCGAGACCCAATTCTTTGTACCCTGACCTTGTTGGGGACATGAATTAAGAACGACAAGGAGAATACCTCTCTAATACCACTGATTCAGAATATATTTGTAGAATGAAATGAATACAGATTATTATCAAAATATTCTTAACACTGAGTAACAGATATATAGTAAAACTGGTTTCTATTCAATAAGGAAATAAGATGGAATTGTAAAATGCAACGGAAACAAGCTTGCTAGAATGGTGGCATCTTATCTCTGAGAAGTGATGTGACGGTTGTAATCATTCGCAAGAATTTGATTGCAATGAGGCTTTGAAGGAATTTTTATAGTAAACAGAAATGTAAAAAAACCTAGACATGCAAAAAACCTAACCCTAGGAGATGAAGCGCCCAAAGTCATGTGGGCCTCATTTGGGTAAGTTAGTACATCAACTTCTCAGGGTCGTAACTTTTGCATATGATCTTTGTTTTAGGCGCATGATAGCCTATTGGAAAGGTCTATCCGAGGACTACACTTTTTTTTGCTATCTATTTAATTTCATGCAATCTATGGCAAGGCCTAAAAAACGTTGTTCGGGGCCTCAAAATGGCCCCACAAGTCAGGGACCTAAAAACTAGGGAAAATTGCCAAAATGAGCCAGTTGGAATAGGTGGGAGGCCACTGACATCAATCTGGATCAAAGGAGCACTAAATATTGTTGCGGAGGTAAAACCTTTGTTGGTAAATGAATTTTAGTAGCCAAGTTCACAGGACCAGTATATGAAAAAAATTATTTATATCGGGAGGAAACCATGTGAGTCTGTCTGGGATATTGATCAAAGGTTTAAACGTATAAAAGGTAAGTTGAAGTACTCTATTACTGACATGCAACATAGGAACTTATTTTTGAACTCACAATTACCAAACTTGAAGTATCCTTTGAGATGATGGAAGTTCCAAACTTAGGAAGAGGCTTTGCAAGCAACCTTGCAGTTGGAAGAAAACTAGTATCAACAGACCAATCCAATGATAGAAGAGTTGAAAGAGGATTTGAAGAACATGACATTTCACCTGAACCATAATAATTGTAAGGAGTAAGAGAATTTGTCTAGTGCACGTTATGAAGGACAAAATTACACCATAAGATTGAATGTCCAACCTTTGCGTAGTATATGGAAATAGGGGTGCCAAACCCCTTTCCTACAGGAGGACCATGGTGTGAAATTTGTAAGACAAACGAGAATGATCCATATCATTGTTCCATGATGTAGAAGTATAAGATAATCCCACAAATTTATTACTATAATTTTTGTAAATCGGTGGGTCACGATGATAAGAACTGTAGAACACTTGAATTGATGAGAGAGAGAACTCTAGACACCTACAGGGTGCAAGAAGAGATGATGACAGGGAAAACCATACCGCAGTTCAATAATTTGCTTTAAAATTAAATACCACACAACCATAGTAAAAAAATGCACAACCGAAGTATAATAACACACAATAAAACCATATACCCTAGTATTATACACCATGTGGAGATAGAGGTGGATTCAGAGGTGGAGGACAGGGTAGAGGAGGATTTCAAAGAGGCATAGGGCCAATGGTCTTCCATAATTGTCAACAACCAGGAAACTATGCAAGAGAGTCACCACTTCCACCTACAAGATGTATGTATTGTCACGCAACAGACCATGAGATAGAATATTGTCTAACATTATTGGGAAAAATACAGGAAAAAATAAACCAGAACAATCAAAACGTATAGTGTATTTATATGTAATCCACGGATGATGGGAAGAGCATAAAAATAGTTACTTGAGGGGGAGCCAATATGGGATTTGATGCAACGAAAGAGATCCAGCTCAAAACTAGTGGGTCAAGAAGAACATTAAGCCACAAAATAATTTTGACACGTAGAAAGAGAAAGAAACATTTAAGGAGGCTATAAAAGAGATTTAAAAGGAGAACATTGAGTCTACATAAACTGCATAGCAAAATCATGATCGAGCAATGTATGAGATGCCACCTTCAATGGATCACACTAGAAAAGGAAAACCTTCAGAGAAAGTAACCTAAATATTTTTTTGCAATCATGCGTAAATATATTGAATGATCCATTATCCATTAAGGTCTTACAAAAATTTCTCGAGAGATGCAACACAAAAGTAGAAGGGAAGCTAGAACAAAAGACAGTTAATCATCTCCATATGAGAAGAAGAAAAATTATGGAATTCAGGTTAAATGACAACATTGGGGATTTCATTATGGGGGATGTCATACTTTATTTAGGCTCTGAAGTGAATTTCTTACCTAAGAAGACATGGAAGTGTATGGGGGAAGCCACATTAGGTTATTCTCCTGTCTAGTTGAAATTGGAAAATCAACATAGAGTATTACCAATTGGAAGATTAAAGGGTGCAAAAGTAGACCTGGATGGAATGCGCACTGTAGCATATTTCGATGTTATAGAAATACTAGATGGCACAACACCCTACCCAACATTACTGGGATTGGACTAAGCATTTTATAACCAAGATGTGATCAACATGAAGGCACAAATGATGAACTTTGAATCAAGCGAGTATAGACTAATTGCACCATTGGACCCATCAGAAAGAGAAAGTTTTGTAGAGGCAACATGTTTGGACATGGAAGAAATAAATCATCTATATAGGAATACTGTGCGAGAAGAATATTATGTCAACCCAATGGCATATGGGGTACTCAACTAGAGAAGCATTATGTCGTGTGACTCAGACTCAGACACAGGTATGGAAAATTGGGAGCAAAGGCTACATGAAGTCTCCACAAGGAGGTGCACAAGAATAGAGTGCATAGTAGGGTGGGTCATCTCAGAGGTAATGGAACCTCCCACTTTTCATGGTTTTACAAACCTAGAATAAATTTTCACAAACTATGAAGAAGAAGTCTTGGAAAATCAGAGGTTGTTAGCCTTATATATTGAACTAAAGGAAACACCTGCAAGATGGTGGGGCGCACACAAGGAAACTATTCAAGACTGGTATCAGTGTAAAATATTGCTACACATTAGAATTGGCATAGAACAAGGGAACAATACATGGTAGAAATATGATGGGAGAGGAAGACCAGCTGGGCACATAGAGAAATGCATAACTCGGTGGAGGATAACAACACCAACAGAACGACCTCATTACTTTATTCATACATTAGAGGGGATACCAAGTAATTGGTACACCAAACAGGAACTACGTAGAGGAACTACAGAATGGATAGTGTTACAACAAAAAATTGTGATAACTTTCTCATTTTTGCATGAGAACTGTATGATTGATTCATCGCTGAAGCTAATACATGGAATGATATTTTTTGAGGAACCTAAGGTGGAAATTATAACAGAATATCAACAATAGAACATACAGATAATAAAGTAGTTGCTCTCTTGTTATCATGTCACAAAGGAAACACCAGAAGAAGAAGATTCGTGCAAAATCCATATAACAAATATTGAAGAAGAGAGAGAGGTGGAAGGTCCATCATTGGAGTCATAGGAATTTGTTGCACCAATTAAGTTCAAAAAAGTAAACATTGGGAAAGAAGAAAACCCTAAAATGGCAAGTATTAGAGACTACTAGGATGAGAATACACTAGAGAGGATAATAAAATTATTGCACAAATACAGTGACCTGTCTCCATCAACCTTTACAGAGATGAAAGGAATAACAGGTGAGCTAGGAGAGATGAACATACCCCTAAAAAACAGATGTTTGACCAATCCGATAGAGACCTTACAGGATAAATCCATTTTATAAGAAAAAGGTCAAAGAAGAACTTGATAGAATGTTAGAAGCTGGTATCATAGAGCTAGTGGAAGAATCTAAATGGCTCAGCCCCATAGTGGTCCAAGAAAATAAACAAGGGGAAATAAGAATTTATGTAGATATAAGAAAATTGAATGATTCTTTCTTACATGATCCTCTTCCTACCCCTTTTACAAATGAGGTTTTAGAAAATGTGGGAGGCTAGAAAGCATATTATTTCATAGATGAATTCTCAGGTTATCATCAGATTAAAATAGCTCCAGAGGATAGGCATAAGAATACATTTTCTATAGAATTGGGATCCTATCACTATACAATTATGCCCTTTGGAATGAAGAATGCACCGACTATATTTTCAAGGGTGGTATTAGCTTATTTTAAAGATTCATACATAAGTTCTTAGAAGTATAATTGGATGACTGGCCTATTTTTAGTCTATTAAAAGATCATGTAGAAGTATTAATACTAACGTTGGACATGTGTAGGCAATGTCATATCTCATTGAACATCAAGAAATGTATTTTTAGCACACCTTTTGGGATATTATTAGGACATGTAGTATGTATACATGGTTTACTAGTTGACCCTACTAAGATTGTTTTAATTGTGAACTTACCACCACCAAAGTTAGTGCACCAGTTAAGAGCCACACTTGGACATACAGGGTACTATATGAAGTTTATCAAGTGGTATGTGCACATTATCACACCGATCGAAAATCTGTTGAAGATGGACACCAAATTTCAGTGGAATGAGGATTTTCTGTCGGGATTGGATACTTTGAAGGGGAAGATGGTGAAAATACCTATTTTAGTGTTTCCAGATTCGAAAAAAACATTTCATGTGCATGTAGATGCATCAACAATAACACTTGGAGAAATTTTTGTGCAGCAAGGAGAAAGTAACCTAGATCACCCTATAGCCTTTGGAAGAAGGAATTTATCATAGTTAGAGAAGAATTAAAACACAACAGAAAGGGAATTTCTAGCCATGGTGTATGCACTACAAAAAATCAGACACTATGTATTGGGAAAGCACTTTAAAATGTTCACATATCATTCTACCCTCATATGTTTAGTCAATAAGCCAATGTTGGGGGGAGTATCTATAGATGGTTATTATTTTTTTAGGAGTTTGATTTTGAAGTAATATTTAAACCATAGAAATTGAATGAAGGACTAGATCACTTATCAAGGATAACCAATGGACAAGAACCAACTTATCTAGCAGACAACTTTCCTGATGCGTAGTTATTTTCACTACATATAGCTAATGAGTACTTTGTTGATATCATTAAATTCTTGAGAACGGGAGTTGTGCGAAATGAGTTTAGCATCACACAGAAGAAAAACATGGTAGTTAGAGCTTCAGACTATCAATTTATTATAGGTCATTTATACAAGATGGGACCAGACAACATTTTGAGGAGGAGTGTGATGGAGCATGAATGACCAATTTTTCTAGAAGAATCTCATGAAGGTATAGATGAAGGACACTATAAATGAAAGGATACCATGCATAAGGTATGTCACGCAGGTTTATGGTGTCCAATAGTTCATAAGGATGCAAAATAATATTGTCAGAACTGTGATGTCTGTCAGAGAGTTGGAAAACCCAACAGGAGGGAGGAGAAGCCCCTATGACCCTAAGTAAATATTTGGGTATTTGAAAAATGGGAAATAGATTTTGTAGAACCTATCAATCCACCAACAAGAAGGTCAAAAGTGAGATACATCATTATTGCGATAGAGTATTTAACTAGATGGAAAGAAATAACATCAGTCAAGGATTGCAGTGCATAGATAACAACACACTTATTTGAGTAGGTGATTACAATATTCATATGTCCTAGGATTTTGATGACTGACCAAGGAACACATTTTATTAATAGTATCATCGAGGGTATGAATGAGGAATTTAAGGTCTATCAGTAAAAGAATACACCATATCATCCCTAGGAAAATGGTACAGTATAAGATTTCAAAACGATTTTGGAGAATTCCTTGAAAAAGATTTGTAATGTTAACAAAGATGATTTGGATTTAAAAATACTAGCATTATTATGGGCATAAAGTACTACATGAAAGAATTTGATAGGGCATACACCATTCAGATTGGTGTATGTACAAGAAGCAGTGGTGCCATTATAATTTTTTGTACCTAGTCTGTGCATTGCAACAATAAAAAATATGATAGAAACAAGCGCAATACAAGAAAGGTTAAGTCAACTTATGGAACTTGAAGAAGACAAAATTCTGGTAGGATTCCACCAAGAGGTGGAGAAAGAAAGGGACAAATACTGGCATGACAAACACATAAAGAAGAAGAGTTGTAAGGAGGGAGATCTAGTTATCCTCTATGACAAAAACTATTTGCAACATCCAAGTAAGTTTAGAATGCATTGTCTAGGGCCATATGAAGTGAAGTATGTCACAGATGGAGGATTTGTGTAGCTAAAGGACTTGACAAGAAAATAAGTGCAGGGTCTGGTCAATGGTAGTCGGCTGAAAATGTATAGGGATGGTTGACCTACTAACTCTTAGTAGTTGCAACACAATGAGGAAGCCTTGTGTATAGTGTAATATACTAGAAGTTAGGAAATAAAAAGTACAAAAAGACATAAAAAGTAGAAAAAGAAGAAAAATAAAAAAAGAGTAGGAAGTTGGTTGAATGGCAGAAAAATGGAAAAAGTTTCTTGCAACAGATATAGAAACTAACGCGACAAGAAGTAAAGTTATTGTGTGTCGGATAATAGTGATAGAACGAATAGAAAGTGTGCCCAGGAATAATCACAACAAAAAATTGCAATGCGATGGAAAACGAGACAACGTTAAGAAAAGAAAAACCAATCATCCGAAAAATAAGGCACGAACTGAGCATTTATGAAATTTAAGGACACGTGCCAAAGAATCTTTAGAAAATTTATGGTAGTAAAGGAAGTAAACTCAAGAATATTTACGACATTTATGAGAGCACTTATATAACTGGAAAGAATGCCACAGAGCCCTCATTTTGAATTTGAGCATACACAGAGCTAAAGATAACAACAACAAGCGACGAACAGGTGATTATGAAGATGTTAGCAGGTGGATTTCAGTAGTAGTGGGATGATTTACATAGGATGGCACCACCAAAATTTGGTGCACTAAGACAAGTGACAAGAAAAACCCAAAACAACACTAGGTCATCAGAGTAATCTATATGGGAAGAATAGGTTCATTGATAGCTAGAGGGAGTGGTCGATGTCAATGCCATTCATTCACCACAGGATGAACCAGTGAGCGCCATAATGGTGGACGAGGAGGGGAAATATCCTACAATAGTAAGGATGGATATTTATACAAAGAGAAGTGTGGGGGAACAAAACCATTCTATGTCAGAAACCCTAAGGAAACAACCCAGGGTCAAAGTATCCCACCAAACTAATGGCACCGATAGTGAGAGAAGAGAATCTGAGGGGCCATGGTCACAACCAATGGTAGGGTCTGCGTAGAAAGAAGAGGTACAAATTGAGGATATAACAGGATAGTCGGACTTTGGTGTAGAAGAAGGGGAAGAAGATACTGGGCCATACAACATGCCAACAAAGAGGAAAGGAAACAACCCATTCAAATATCCCTGCACAAGTATCCCGATGTATCCATATTATTATCGTGCATTATAGAGGGAGTGCAGGCCACTATAGGATTGTTGGGTTGTGTAGACAAACAACGATATTTAGACCATGATGTGTCTAACACTAGAAAATTCCTAGAATTCGCGCAACAGGTTTACATGGAAATCTTGGGAATAGGGCCACTAGGAGATCTGGTGTTGCATCCAAAGCAATGGATACTAGGGCTTTTCAACACAAGTATAATCAATTTTCTCAAGATTTCCCACTTTGGTAGGGGGAAAGATGTGAAAAAATATGTCAAGAAGTTACTCGCAGTTCTCCATGGGGTATTTTTGTGGATGGATAGGTCGGTGCCCATCGATGTGGATCTAATTGCAATTATCATAGGACTGTGATCAGATGGAGAGAATCTTGTGCAATACACGGATGATAAAAAAAAGGAGAAGGAACTCGCGGAGTAAATGAAGAATACCTACAAGACAAAAAGAGGGTCACGAGAAATAATCATTAAGAGGATAAGTGACATAGCCACCAAAATAGAAACAAAAATAATGGCATGAAAAATCATTTAGAAATGCCATAAGGAGGAGGTCCCCACATGAGTCGTAGATGAAATAGTGCAGTGCACAAAATGCACCATGTTAAGTTGGGCTCCTTACTTACTAAATGTATTCATAGATGACTGCAAATAAACATAGGACTTGGGGACCGAATTCCACTACTCATGGTTGATAATGATGATAACATTGATAGGATGGTGAGAACCTACCTATTCGCACTTCTGTGATAGAGTGGGAAAATTCCATGCAATGTGGTATCCGTCCTTAGGGAGCACTTCAGACCCTAAATGGAGAAGCGAGAATGTTAACACCTTCTCAAGGTACCTAAATTAAATGAAGGTAAAGATAGCTAGTAGTTGGAGGATAAATCCGAAGGTGGTCACACAGTACCAGGGGATATCCAAGTTCAAAGCCATGAAACACAATATGTGGATCTAGGAGCACAACGATCCAAACGAAGAGTGGTTGCAACTTCGATACCATGTTAATGCAGAAGAAGTAGATTGGCATATCAAGGTCTAGGAGGATGACTATAAAGACCCAGTTATAACCAAATATATACTCAAGGAAATTGAAGTAGGCCCATCGTAGAAACCTGCAAGAGACAAAATAAGGACGAGACAAGGAACTAAAGCAACAGGAGGAAGAGAAACAAAAAATAAAATACCTCCTAAGAAGAATCCAGGTCCTAAGACAATGGAATAGGAAAAGGACAACACACTAAATATGACTAGACAGACAAGGAAGAAGGAAAATTTCCCTGTACAAGAAGAACAAGAAGAGGGACACATCAGAACAGGAAAATCCAACGACGATAGTCCCAATGGATGTAGGGCCACCGAAAATTCCAATCATACAAATAAGGGGGTGATGTAAGAAATCCAAGGAACATAAGGAAATCCCAAAATACACAATTACTGAGAATGATATAGAGTTGGTAGCAGAGAGAGTTTAGGGCCACACAATTGTAGAATATGAGGAGGTCGAGAACCAAAGGGAAATAATTATGAAGGAGTTGAAGGAGGTTAGATAGGTCCTGGAATAGATAGAAGAAGCATATACACATGAGAAAGGAAAGGTATCAATGCAACGATTGATATAGGAAGAGGACATAACTATGCATGATGATAAAGAAACAATACAAATCATAGTGTAGGAAAGTACAAATTTCAGAATTACACAGGACATGCTACATATAGAGGAGGAAAAAATGCATAAGTCACTGAAATTCTTGGAACAATTCGAGTTGGTTTTAGAAAAAATACCAACGAGATCATTGTACAGGTTTCAATTCAGTGTCACATAGGAGGTTTAGTCACGGGCCAAGGATGATGAGACAGACCTGGAAGTATCCAAATATGGTAAGGAATATATACATATGGTAATACAGAAAGTCAATATGGAGACGCATGAAGAGAAGAAGCACACAGATCAACTAGAAATGAAACTACAGGAAGTTTTCAAAACGATTCTGGACAGTGCTCAGGTAGCAAAGAGAAATGGAGAATAATAAATACAGATTATCGCACAGACAATCGAGGAGTAGAAGCATGAGATAGAGGAACTAAAGGAAAAAATTACACCTATAACCCCTCCTGAAGGCACAATTGAGAGAGAATAACAAGTAGCACTACAAATAAGGATGATTGCAATAGAAGCCAAAGAAGTCGCATAATGCTTTGATAGGATTGTACAAATATGGACTAGTCTTCAGGAAGACGAGAAGTTCCAATAGTTGGATCAACAAGAAGAACAAGCCAATGCTACAATGCAAGAGTTGAAGTAGTGATAGAAGGCTATGAGCATCATTGAAAGGTTGAAAGGAATGCAGGAGATAGAGAACCTACATATGGAACAAAAGACTGCACAGACAAATAAATAGGCAAGGAAGGCTCAATTGGAACCACTCTAGGAGAAATCATCACAAATAATTACAGAACTAGAGGTAGAAAATTCAAGGATAGAACAAGAACATGCAGAGATCACAGAGTTATTAAATGAACATATTACAACAAAGATGGTAGAGGTGATAACAGAGAAAGTTGCGCAGGAGAAAGCAAAAGGGGAGGAACTAGTAGGAAATTTCCATGATTTGGACAAAGTTGTGCAGGGAGCGCACACCTCCTGAATCACTCGGGATGAGTCACATGTCAGTGTTGGGGGCATGCTAGCATAGGACTATTTTTGGGAGCACGCAACCTATATGGAGGAAAAATGACATGCCAAAGATGGAGGAAAAGCAACATGCTAAAGACTGAGGTAAAGTAGCATGATGTACATGCAGAAAATCCTAGCCATGGTAGGGTTAGGTTTTTTGATATGATTGTGATGGCCATGAGCTAATATAGTAGTATAAATAAATGCCTAGGAGTTCTAGTAGAGGTTGTTCAAGGAGCAATTAGGAGAAGAGTGTTTTTAAAAGGGTTAGGTCGCAAGATGTGGAGCATGGTGTGGTCTAGTCCACCTCACGGTTATATATTTTCATAGTGTTTTTTTTTAATCATGGAGAATGTAATGCACATGATTTTGTATTTAAAGAATGATGAATAAAAGAATAGAAGAGCCAAATCTTTGTGGACGTAGCCCTAGGGGGGGGGGGGTGAACCATGGTAACCATGTTGTGTTAATGTGTTTGAATGGTTATTTTACTATTTATTCTATTTATCAAATAAAGAATGGATGTTTATCTTATATTATCACAACATTCATGAATGGTTACCTTTGTGGTTTGGATGTTATTCCCCCGGATCAAATTGTCAATGTGTCCTTGAATGGAATTAGAAGGCAAGTTGCAACTCGCCATAAAAATCTAATTGGAACTTTGATTGATGAACCACCAGTTGCATCAGAATATTGACATCGTATTAAAACTAGGGTTACCCCTCCTCTATGATTCATTTTCCCCAAAAATAATTTGTTCAAGGATCTTTGAAACTAAGGTTTTTCTCAATAAGGCATAGTGCATTTTTTGAACTAGGGGTGAATTTTGAATATCATATCATGTCATCTGTCCTTCTTTTATTATCTTCTTTTTTCATCATGGATATCTTATGTGAAATTTTGGAGTGATATTTCATATTATTTTCTTATTTTGGTGGAGGTTTCATGAAACTAGTGCTTCTTCATGCATAACAACTTTGTCTAGTAAGTGGTAGTTTCCAAGTATTTATGTTTTCTTCATGGTGTTTAAGTAAATTCTCTATTAAAGTGGTAATAAGTGCATGTTATATTGTTTCCTTAGATAATTATTGCTAGAAACCATAAGGAAAGATTAATCAAGTTTGAACTGGGCTTTTGATCTTCAAGTCTTCTCTTGCCTTTACCCTCCATTGACGATTTTATATTGAATCCATATTCCCAAGAATTCAAGACAACACTAGTATCATTTGCAAGTGATATAAAACAATATTTTAGTTATCTTTCACATGTCTATAGTGGCTTTGAAAATTTAGTCAGTGGTAATAGGGGTCATCTAGTGTAACATCCCCAACATCCAATTGGGCTATGCCACGTAAAAATTTTCAAACTATATGCATATTAAAACATATACACACAAAAAATCTTGTGAAAATTTATATATAAAACTCAAAACAGACATATAAATTTTGTAAATGCACAGATTCATATGGAAATAACAATAAACATACATTCAACATAGATAGGAAATACCCATAAATATAAAGACAGGTATAAACCACACATAGGAAAAACCCATAAAAATAAACACATAAATAATAATGCAACATGTAATTCAACACACAATTGACACTTATCTTGGTAATAATATCACCAATTCTGTGCATACCTTCCACGAACCTCCCATCCTTATACCACATTGCTCATCACTCTCAGTAGTGGGTCGGCCCCTAGTTGGGACTAAACTCCACCTAGGTAAAGGGATTCCTAACAAGGCTGATGTATCTTAGACAATAGGAAAGACTCCATCATAGTTGCCAACTGAAACTAACACCCTACAGTCCCTCATTCCCCACATTCTTGTCCCACCCCAGGAAGTGTTCCCCTTCTCTACTCAACAGTCCCTCAACTGCCCCACTTCATTTTTGGAGCTTCAACAACAGTACAAACAAGAATTCTCAGAGCCTTGTAGCTATATTTTAGCACCTTTGTGAAATAAATTCCTAGCAATTCTCTCACCTAGAGATAAATTTCTCACGGGCCTGACAACCCGCCTCTTCATTCCATCTCCCAAGATAACTAGGTACAAGTACATGTTCATTGTTCAAGTACGGGTATGGTACTGATATAGGTACATGTAAGGGTACAATTATGGGTACAGATATAGGTATGGGAAGGTACAAAAGACAACTGAATCAGTGAGTGAATGAATGAAGGAAGGAATTAGAAAATGAACTAAGTCTAAACTATATGTATGCATGTTCCCAACTTGGCACTTGTTGTGTTGAGAGATAATTTGGCCCACTTGTCCCCATTCTTAGAACTTAGGATAAAATAATTATCCATACTTTATACTTTAAGGAATATTAATATAATATTCTTTTTTGTCTTAATCTATCTAGCTTATCCCCTTTTCCTTAACTTTTATCCCCCCCCTTTCCCTAACTAGTGGATTTTAGTCCCCCATTCTCTTTTATCGTGGTCAGTCTACATGTAGCGATGTATTATATTAATGATATGAGTATTTACATATACAAAAATAGGCCCATCGGCCTTTAGAATCTAGGCTCTCTGGCCTAATTATCACATAATCCTCCTAGATTATAATAATTGGCTCACCAACCCATTAAACACAACATATACAAAAAAGAGGCCAATATCATGCACACTTAAATTTGCTGCACGCGATATCTTGGAATTGCACACTTCGTCATTTTAGTGCACAATACATGTGCACACTATACCATGGAAGGTGAATTGAAAATGATATAAAGCAACTCACCAGCTTATAAGCATATTTACATTTACATTTACAAATTGGGGTTCATCCTAGGGGTATTACATCTAGTGGTGGCAGTTACTGACTATTGTCATTAGATCAATATATTTCGTAAGGGATAGTGTTAGTCATCATTAGATCAAGATTTTTGGTGATGGTTAGTGACCATAGTTTCTATTTAGAGGTATTTTTAGGTGATGATAATTACGATATTATTCTCAAGCTCAGTTGAAAAAATATGAATTGGTGATGGGCTTAAAAAGGTTCTCACTAATTTTGTTTCCAAATATCTTATTCCTCGTATGAAGAATGTAGTGTTTATTTATGAAAACAAATCTTGTAGTGTCCCTATTATGACAAGGAAGCAATTGAGGACAATGCCACAATTGTTAGTAGTGAATTTGTTAGAAGTTGCTAGTGAGCTAGTGGACAGGCCTTACATCATCGACAATAGATAGACAAGATAGTACATAGTAACGTTATGTTAGAAAGAGAACTGTGAGAGGGTTTTTTAAATGAACCCTAGGAATGCAAGGTGGTGTTTTGCACATGAAGAATAAGTTATTAATGCTAAACAATTTTTTAAATACCGTCTTGGAGAAAAATGGGATATTGTGCACATTAGTGGATTGAAAGCATAGTGATATTGGTGGCAAGATTAAAATTGGAATGAGCACGAAAAGAAATAAATTACCTAAACTAACAACACACTTTGAGAGAAGATAAAAATGAGGTTTTATCTAACTTTCAAGTTAAATACTAGTTTCGTCTTGTTTCCTTGGGAAAATGGAGTCAACAACACCTTAAATGGAATTTATATATCCAAAATGACTTGGAATTTTCAAACCCTAGGACTATACACTCATAGGCCTAGGTGTTGTGGCCACAATAACCCCCTTTTTAATTTTTATATTATAAGTGAAAGGGAAAGGCCCACCTACTAAATTTTGAACGTTAATGCCTAATCCTCTACTACTATGAGCCTAATGATTATTCTTTACCTACCTTGTCATAGTTGGGGGTTCAGATGTTTATTGATGATTGTCTTTGAGAATGCCTATCAATCCTTTTGATATTATATTACTAAAATTTGGATGCTTCATTGATATTTGTATGATGAAATGGACAAGTTATCCATGGGATCTTTTTCATATTTTGAATTATTTGATGAATCTATGTGAATACATAGTTTGATGTTCTATTTTATTCCTTGAATGAATTTGCTTTTGAGTAATTTCTGAATGGATGACTTAAATGAATAACTTATAATCATTTTGCATTCTCGTGCTTGTATGTCATAGATAATGTTGTCATTTATGTTCAAGCTCTCATATGTTGATCATATTCTTTAGCTTCAAAATCTTTGATAGAATCACAAGATCATTAATCCTTTATATGATTTTGATATTTGATACACACAACGTTGATGATATTTATGTACAACAACATGTTCTTTATGAAAAGAAGATATCATGGATGATTATGTTTGATAAACT
>JASDQU010308449.1:171062-193666 GCA_032191745.1 Picea mariana | reverse complement strand
TGACTCGTTGTGGATAGAGAAGACTCCTCCTTATAACACCTTCAACGTAATAATAAATAATCAAAACAAATAAAAATTCAAAATTGTATCAAGGAGAAAAGAATAAACATGAAATGAAAATTCAAAATGGAATTCGAAAAAAATTTCAAAGAGGTGGAGCGCGTCCACTAAAGCAAGCTTTTTTCATGTTGGAAAATGTGCAGTGACGGTGAGGACTGTTGACAGCTATCAAAAAAACATAGTGGGTGGGAATCGTGGCAATGGTGGGTCTGTTGACAGCTATCAAAAAGCACAGTGGGAATCGTGCATCAACGGTTGAGCAGCTCGTAGTAAATGGTGTTAAGAATGCGATTAGAGGGGACTTGGACAAATCTATAAACGGATTTGATATCCGATGTCACCGTTGGCTTGGAAGGGAGATAGAGAAAAAGATTAGGGTTTAATGTTGGAGAGGAGAAGAGAGACTCTGGCAAAGCAAAGCATGCGATTGTGGCAGAGTAGAAGCATGAGATTTGTGACAGGTTTTAATATTTGAGAGAAGGGAGAAGAAGGCAGAGTAGAAGCATGAGATTTGTGACAGGTTTTAATATTTGAGAGAAGGGAGAAGAAGGCAGAGTAGCATGAGATTTGTGACAGGTTTTAATATTTGAGAGAAGGGAGAAGAAGGCAGAGTAGAAGCATGAGATTTGTGACAGGTTTTAATATTTGAGAGAAGGGAGAAGAAGGCAGAGTAGAAGCATGAGATTTGAGAGAAGGGAGACCGTGGGTTGGAAGGGAGAAGAGGGCAGAGTATAAGAGAAGAGAAAGCAAAAGAGAGCAGAGAAGAGCAGAGGAGATATTTGTTATGGTTTTGTAGATTGATAGAGCAGAGCAGAGAAAGCAAAAGAGAGCAGAGCATTATCATGTATTTTTTTGCTTTCTGTTTGGTCCTGTTTTTAATTGTCCGTGTATTATTTTCCAATTTTTTCTTTTTCTTTGGTTTGATTTTTTTTCCTTTTTATTTTAGTTTGGATTTTCTCCTTTTGTTTCGTTTGTTGGGGTCAATCAGGAAGGCGATGTGTGCAGAGGCCAGAAGAGATGTGGGTGGGATGAGGCTTTTTGTTGCAGTGGGTTAATCAATCTGAGGAAGAGGAGTAGGTATATTGTATGGTCGAATTACAATTGTACTTATTTGTAATTTATTATTTATTGGTTTTGTTTTAATATTGAATGCAGATAGAGAGAAAAACGCCCAAGTCACATCGCTGAAGGCAGTGCGGAGAAATTTCTGTTCTGGTGAAATATTCTTATCCTTATTCTCCATTTGGGTTATTTGGGTTAGAATATACAGTCGGGTTAACATATACATAAATCATTCTTAACTACCAGATCAACTCCCAGATCTTTCAAATCCTAGGACAATAAAATTTGAGGTGTGGTTATGTTCATCTGAAACCCAGTTTCGAGCATAAAAACCTTAATAATTTAATGGTTAAAATGGGTGTATAATTGGGGTTTTATTTTTATTTCTGTTATTTCTCATTTCAGTTCTAGTACTCAATAATTTATGTATTAAAATGTTTATTTATTGAAATGGTTAAAATGGGTGTATAAACCCAGTTTTGAGCATAAAAACCTTAATAATTTATTTATTAAAAATGGTTAAAATGGGTGTATAATTAGGGTTTTATTTTTCTTTCCGTTATTTCTCATTTCAATAATTTATTTATTAAAATGGGTGTATAATTAGGGCTTTATTTTTCTTTCCACTGTTTGGCAATTACATTTACTTTTTCACTGTGAAGGTATTTTGCAGCATTAAGCCTAAAGAGGCAAGAGGGTATTTCATGCCCAGGACGACTTGTGCTACAGAACACCTACACTCTTGCTAGATTTAGTTAGTCATCGTACTTGCATTAATATTCCATAGCATTCATAGATTGAGAGGAAGTACATTTCAGTAGCATTTGAATCCTTTATGGTTTTAGTGCCTGTGCACAACACCTCAGAAGTTTACGCTTCCCTGGTTTATAATTGAAGTAAAAGTTGCTGCAATTCTTTAACTCACCAGCCTTGAAAGTCCATATGAATAATCTAAGGAAGAGAGGTGAAGACATTTTGAGTAGGAGTGTTGAGAGAAGACGAAGGGGTGAGACAGTGCCATAGGGTAGCACTGAAGGACAATCCGCGAGACAGTGCCATAGGGTGCCATAGGTGAGACAGTGCCATAGGGTAGGGTCAGCGCAGAGGAGGAAGAGGAGGCGCCATAGGGATGCACCCAGAGTAGGGATGATGTAGAGGTAGAAGCTCAAGATGTCAGACCCCAGTGGAGTATGATGTCAGGAAATGAATTAGAATATGAGGTAGTATAACTGTTTCGGAAGGAGATTATGTGAGAGGAGTGATGGATGAACATTCAACGTTGGCAGATTTGGTTTTGTTAGGTGAGATGGACAAGAATGGGTACACCACTATAACTCCGTGCTTAGTTCTTGGTTACTGTCTCTACAGTGAGGTCCAATAAAGGACCTCGAGCCAAGTCGGTTCATTAAGACTGGGGATACTCTGAGCCTAGAATCATGCCCACTGATAATGTGGCTGCGATTTGGAAAGCTCCTACTAAGCTACTGCTGAAGAACCAAATTCATGTCACTCTTCGATTGATTTAAGAAACTTGCATGCAAATGAGACCCGTGCTACATTACGCCAATCACGAAGTTATCTCATGCGCTACCTTCCTTCATAACTTCTCATTTTCTGGTCTAGCGGGTTCATAACTTCGAGATTCGGATAATGACGGGGAGGTTCAAAAACCTGAATGACAGATCGAGATCGATTGAACACATATGGTTTGTTGGCCAAAGACCAGTACACCAACCAGCATAAGGGGGCGGCTTAGAATGTAAAACACCGCCCAATAGTTCCGCTTTTTATACTACTAGGGGGGAAGAACGTTTTACACCTGCATATTATTAAGCTAAGACTGGAGAATGTTTACGGTCCCTCGAATTGGGCCCTCGGTCACTCTCGGATATAATCTAATAGGGTCACTAATACAAAGTAAAACCCTAGACATGGCAATAGTAGAGCTTCATCTCCGCCGCACTGGGACACCCACATATCCGCCGCACTGGGACACACACCACCCTCCTCTCTCGGTCTAACCTTTTCCAAGCTTAGTTTTATGACCTGGGCACTAAGGACACCAATGAAGAGAACGAGGTCATATCGGTCAAAAGAGGCAGGCATCTATAAGGGGGAGCGGCGCTTGGTCATGGTTATCAAAGCTTTGCGAAACGGGTATTGAAGTTTGGTGGGGTTTACATAACATTCCCCGTGGGGAGGTGCGAAAACAGAGATTGACATCCATTGAACCAGCTGTGAGTGATCATTGAACCAGGTGTGTGTGATTGAGATCGGAAATAGAGGTCCTTTGGCATTGCTTGAGAAGGATATTGACGGTCGTGACGCGGACTTTCACTTTGCAATGCTAAGGATATGCTCGTAGATATATTAATTGACGGTCGTAGATATATTAATTGGCAATGCTAAGGATATGCTCTATCCGCCATAGGATAAATAAAAAGATCTCCTTCCGTGTCCGGCCCGGGGCAATGTGGGGTTTCGTTCGTATCAGCCGTAAGTTTCGCAACAGTAATGAACTGGCTGGGGGAGTTTCTGGTGTTGTGATCAACGAGGTGAACGAACGAACTGGTTTTCAATTTATCTAAGGGGAGGGCGAAAAACCAACTAGGTGGTTCATGGGAGAATCCAACTGACCGGGATCTTAGATCACAATTGAGGGAGGGGCAGCTTCAGCTGGAGAAATATACGGACTGGAATTCTTTGCGGGGCCAAATTATTCGTGAAGACACGGAATACCTCGAATCCAGCGAGTGAACGTTAAAAAAGGGGGGAAATAAAGCGTTATTTCTCATTTCAGTTCTAGTACTCAATAATTTATTTATTAAAATGGGTGTATAAGGTTTTTATTTTTCTTTCCGTTATTTCTCATTTCAGTTCTAGTACTCAACCCTGAACCCAAAAAGTACATTGATGGCTATTGCTTTGTGAGTACCCCAGATAAATGAACATTGTGTGGATACTTAACCTCCAACAGTCGTGTAATTTCATTTCATGACTGTGTTAACCTCTATTTACTTAATCTCCAAGAAAAAATATTATGTGGTACTGTGCCAATCCTGAGAAGAGTCACTGTAAACTGTACTAACTTTCCAGCATTCTAGTCAAACGTCTACGGGGCCATGGGTTGTTAATTAGTTACTGTGTTGTACCAGCTTTCCAGTCAAACCTCTATGGGGCCAGGGCTTGTTAATCAGTTACTTTCCAGCTTTCTAGTCAAACCTCTATGGGGCCATGGGTTGTTAATTAGTTACTGTGTTGTACCAGCTTTCCAGTCAAACCTCTATGCAGCCAGGGCTTGTTAATTAATTACTGTATTATGCAAAGGAAAATTTCTGGTTATTATTATTATTTTTTAATTATGTAAAGGAAAATTTTGGATTATTATTATTATTATTTTTTTAGTATTATATGAATGAAAATTGGAAAATTTTGGATTATTATTATTATTTTTTTTTTTGGTATTATATGAATGAAAATTGAAAAATTTTGGATTATTATTATTATTATTTTATATAAATGAAAAAAAATTGGATTATTATTATTATTATTTTTTTTATTATGTGAATAAAAATTTTGGGTTAGTTATTATTATTATTATTTTTTTAGTTTTCAAAAATGCTTTCTAAACTCCAAAAATATTATAATTCATCCAAATGCATTAAACACCACAAGGAGTGGGCAGCTTGTTCACCCAAATGCATTAAACACCACAAGGAGTGGGCAGCTTGTGCAGCCCATTTGAAATGTTAATCTGCAGTGGGGTGCTTACTATGGCTTAGTTATTATTGTAAATTTGAAATGGGCAGTTTCTGCAGCCCATTTGAAATGTTAATTTAAATAATTTGTTTATTTATAATAATTCCTCCATTAATTCCCCCCCTCCCATTTGAAATGTTAATTTAAATAATTTGTTTATTTTTAATTGCTTTTGCTTAGAAGGTCCTTTATTAACAATGATATAGATACTACCTAAAAACTAGTCGGGTTACCCATAGATATCAATATGTGAACCAGGCATAGCATAAATTATATATTGCTAAATTCTAACCCTTGTTTATGCTATTTGTTTATGCTATAGTCAAAGACTGTAATTGAAAATTTCTTTTGCTGGTAAAATTAGAAGGTTCTATATTAACAAAGAAGATATAGCTACAACCTAAAACAATTATAACTCATAGTTATCAAAATGTGAACCAAGTATAAAATAATGTTAAATTTGAACAATTGTTTATGCTGAGTCTCCTTTTGAGGTCAAACTACAATTGAAAATAGCACCTGACAGTGAAATACCATCTTATCACTTAGTCTACAAGTGTGTTTTGTGGCTCACTGTTAGTACAATTGTTTATGCTGAGTCTCTCTCTTTAGTCTACAAGTGTCTTTTGTGGCTCACTGTTAGTACAATTGTTTATGCTGAGTCTCTCTCTGAGGTCAAACACAATTGAAAATAGCACCTGACAGTGAAATACCATCTTATCACTTAGTCTACAACTGTCTTTTGTGGCTCACTGTTAGTACAATTGTTTATGCTGAGCCTTTCTCTGAGGTCAAACTACAATTGAAAATAGCACCTGACAGTGAAATAACATCTTATCACTTAGTCTACTCAGTGTTAGTACAATTGTTTATGCTGAGCCTCTCTCTGAGGTCAAACTACAATTGAAAATAGCACCTGACAGTGAAATACCATCTTATCACTTAGTCTACAACTGTCTTTTGTGGCTCAGTGTTAGTACAATTGTTTATGTTGAGTCTCTCTATGAGGTCAAACTACAATTGAAAATAGCACCTGACAGTGAAATACCATCTTATCACTTAGTCTACAAATGGTTTTTTGTGGCTCACTGTTAGTACAATTGTTTATGTTGAGTCTCTCTCTGATTTTTTGTGGCTCACTGTTAGTACAATTGTTTATGTTGAGTCTCTCTCTGAGGTCAAACTACAATTGAAAATAGCACCTGACAATGAAATGCTATCTTATCACTTAGTCTACAACTGTCTTTTGACAGTGAAATGCCATCTTATCACTTAGTCTACAACTGTCTTTTGGCTCAATGCTAGTACTATGATTTCTGTTATGTTTGATAGAGAGTCTACAACGTTCTTTGGCTCACTGTTATATTGTGATTTTTTTTACTTGTAAGTTTATTGTTTTTAGACAGTGAAATGCCATCTTATCACTTAGTCTACAACTGTCTTTTGGCTCACTGCTAGTACTATGATTTCTGTTATGTTTGATAGAGAGTCTACAACGTTCTTTGGCTCACTGTTATGCTCACTGTTATATTGTGATTTTTTTTACTTGTAAGTTTATTGTTTTTATATTGTTTTGGAATTATTTTGTTTTTAATTTTAATAATTATTTCTTTCGTTTTAAGTTGAACAAGAGAAATAATGATTCATCTTTATAAGATTTTATTTAAAAGTGGAGAGGAGGTATGTATAGTGTGCATTCTACAAAACATATACAGATAATGGTCGTCACTGTTACAAAGGAAAGTTATGAATGGTGAGTTCTTTATATTAGTGTTACTTAACTTTTTTTATTAATGTTACTTAACTTTTTTTGTTAAGTAATTATTGATTTTAAATGCACACTTTTTATAATGTTATGTAACTATTGTGTTTTTTAAACATTCGGTTATCATTGTTTTTAAAGCAGTCACAAGTACACTTTGAAGGAAAGTTAAGTATGGTGAATGGAGGTTAATAGTGAGTTTTTTTTTTCAATTTTATTCCATTGTAAATATAGAATTTACAATTTTATTATTTCAAATTAAAAATGTAATTTAACTTTTAATTTATTATTTTTTAAAACATTGATGTAATTTAATTTTTAAAATATGGTGAAGGGAGGTTAATAGTGTTTTTTATTCCATTGTAAATATAAAATTGTAATTTAACTTTTAATTTATTATTTCAAAATTTTTTTATCATGTAAAAATGTAATTTAACTTTTAATTTATTATTTCTTAAAACATTGATGCAATTTAATTTTTACATTTTTTTTTTTAAATGTATCATAAATGATAATTTTGTCTTTTAATTTATTATTTCAATTTTTTTTATCATGTAAAACTGTAATTTAACTTTTAATTTATTATTTCAAATTTTTTTTATTATGTAAAAATGTAATTTAACTTTTAATTTATTATTTCTTAAAACATTGATGTAATTTAATTTTTACATTTTTTTTAAATGTATCATAAATGATAATTTTGTATTGAAGGATCATAAATGATACATTTTGTACTGAAGATGTAATTTAATTTTTATATTTTTAAAACATTGATACAATTTAATTTTTACATTTTTTTTAAATGTATCATAAATGATAAAAGATGTAATTTAATTTTTATATTTTTAAAACATTGATGCAATTTAATTTTTACATTTAAAAAATGTATCACAAATGACAATTTTGTATTGAAGGATCATAAATGATACATTTTGTACTGAAGATGTAATTTAATTTTTATATTTTTTTAAAAGAGGGTATTGAAGGATCATAAATAATACATTGTGTATTGTTCAATCTCAAAATAATATCTCTATTTTTTATTTTTATAATTTACATTAAAATATATTTTTTGTAAATTGAGAAGACACTATTTTTTAAGTTTGAGAAATTTTTTTATTTGTGTACACACTTCAGCATGCATTCTATATTAATAAAGATTATATTTAATTTTTTCCTTTTAATGTATGCTTTTTTCTTTTTAATCTAATGTATGCTTTTTTCTTTTTAATCTAATTGGAAGTTCATGTTTTTTGGCAAGTGGAAGTTCATGTTTTTTTGGCAATTACAGTTCATATTAACTATAATAACTCAATTTCAGTCCATATTAACAATACATTTTTAATTTTTAACTTCAAAATATTATATTTATTTTTTACTTTTATTATTTACATTAAAATATATATTTTTGGCAATTTCAGTTCATATTAACGCTAGTAACTTAATTTCAGTTCATATTAACAATACATTTTGTATGGTTCAACTTCAAAATAATGTCTCTATTTTTAACTTTTATTTATCTACAACAAAATAGCTTTTTGTAAATTGAGAAGACATCTCTATTTTTGTAAGTTGAGAACATTTAATCCTATATTAATAAAGATGATATTTAATTTTTGGTAGGGCTAATCTTTCCCCTTGTCCTCCAGGATAGCTATCCTTGAGATTTTTCTGTGTATGTGTTTTTTTAGTCCAATTTAATTTTAGTTTGTGTTTTTTGAAACATAATTTCAGTTTAATTTCTCTATGTATGTGTTTTTCCTTTTAATGTAAGTATTTTTCTTTTTTTTCTGTGTATGTGTTTTTTTTAGGTTCAATTTAATTTTAGTTTGTGTTTTTTGAAACATAATTTCAGTTTAATTTCTCTATGTATGTGTTTTTCTTTTTAATGTAAGTATTTTTCTTTTTAATCTAATTGAAGTATCTGTCTTTTTACAATTAATTTCAATTTATATTAATAATAATAACTTAATATCAGTTCATATCAAAAATTAAATAATTGATTTAAATAATATAACAAGTTTAGGGGCAATTCTTATATATATATATATATATATAATATTGATGATGCCTTTTTTAATATGTAGAAATTAAGCCTACACTAATAATTTTTAACAAATATTTAATAACATAACAAGTTAAGTTTAATGGTAATTTAAATATAAAATATTTAAATAATATAACAAATTTATGGAAGTTAAGTATAGTGGTAATTTAAATATAGAATAGTTAAATAATATAACAAGTGTAGGGTTATATATATATATATATATATATATATATATATATAATATTGATGATGCTGTTTTTTAATATTTGAAATTTAAGCCTACACTAATAATTTTTAACAAATATTTAATAACATAACAAGTTAAATTTAAGTTTAATGGTGATTTAAATATAAAATATTTCAATAATATAATAAGTTTAAGGGTAATATATATTATTATTGATGATACAGTTTTTTAATATGTAAAAATTGCTTACACTTTTATAACATATTATATTGCATTGTAATATGTTATAACATATTATATATTATTATTACAATGTAATATGTAATAGCATATTACATTGCAATGTTATATAATATATTACAAATGTAATATGTGATGACATATTAAATTGTAAAATGTGATGACATATTACAATGTAAAATGTAATATGTGATGACATATCACATGTTACAAATGTAATATGTTACAATGTAAAATGTGATCAGATATTACATATTACATTTGTAAAATGTGTTCACATATTACAAATGTAAAATGTGATGACATATTTTAATATAAAATGTAATCAAATATTACAGTGTAAAATGTAATATGTGATCACATTGTAATATGTGATGACATATTACAAATGTAATATGTATCACATGTTACAAATGTAATATGTAATATGTCATCACAATGTAATATGTGATGACATATTACAAATATATATTACAGTGTAAAATGTGATTACATATTACAATTTGTAAAATGTGATCACATATTACAATTTGTAAAATGTGATGAGATATTACAATGTAAAATGTAATGTAATATGTAATAGCATATTACATTGCAATGTTATATAACATATTACAAATGTAATATGTGATGACATATTACATTGTAAAATGTGATGACATATTACAATGTAAAATGTGATGACATATTACAATGTAAAATGTAATATGTGATCACATTGTAATATGTGATGACATATCACATATTACAAATGTAATATGTTACAATGTAAAATGTGATCAAATAATACATATTACATTTGTAAAATGTGTTCACATATTACAAATGTAAAATGTGATGACATATTTTTATATAAAATGTGATTAGATATTACAATGTAAAATATAATATGTGATCACATTGTAATATGTGATGACATATCACATATTACAAATTTAATATGTATCACATGTTACAAATGTAATATGTAATATATCATCACAATGTAATATGTGATGGCATATTACAAATATATATTTGTAACGAACCTCCTTGTTACGACAACAATTCTGATCACATATTACAAATGTAATATGTTACAATGTAAAATGTGATGACATATTTTTATATAAAATGTGATTAGATATTACAATGTAAAATATAATATGTGATCACATTGTAATATGTGATGACATATCACATATTACAAATTTAATATGTATCACATGTTACAAATGTAATATGTAATATATCATCACAATGTAATATGTGATGGCATATTACAAATATATATTTGTAACGAACCTCCTTGTTACGACAACAATTCTGATAACAGGTGCCAATTTTTTTTGTTTTTTGTTTGTTTAAGGTGTGTGTGCTTGTGTAAAAAGGAACAGACACACTGGACTCTACGACACCACCCGACTATTAACAAGACGCACCCACGATGATCACAATAAGAAGACATAAGGTACACAACAAGTAACTGCAAACATTTAACGACATACTGGGCTATGCACAGTCTGAACACCGAAAGACGAATCCATAGTGGTAGATTTACTATTTCTGCACAGGAAAGCAGGGTGTTTAATCTTAGTTCTCTGTTCCGGGGAGAGAGAAGGTCAAATAGGCTCCTGGCCGACTGCTCAGGCAGAAACTAGTAATCTCCTCAGGTGTGTCTCCAGAGTGGAACCCTACCTTTAAAGGGCCCGAGACTCTTGATACAGCACTGGATTCCTTACACAAAAATAATCACACACACAGACATATATACTAAGGCTACATGGAGGTGTCTACATCCCGCCCGACATAAGCAGACCCCATACTCAATGACGCAGCCAAGTACAACAATAAATAAACACACGACCGCAACCTCTTTGGAAGGTGTAGAACAAAAAGGACTCAACAACGACCAACCATTATTACGATAAGGCATTATCTCCGCCTCCATTAGCATTAAGTACCAACCCGTTATTCCCTTAAATTTCCACTAGTCGAAGAGTTGCCAAGTCTACCGTTAAATAATGTATAATCAAATTTATTGCACGTTCCCAACACTAATGCAGAATAACTGATTGTATAACATTAATAAATCACATACCATACTACTGATTTACCTACAATACATTCTAACACATTTATCCATCAACAAGTCATGTCAAAATTTACCTTCAAATCTTATCGAGTGGGTAAGTATCATAATGAACAAAACTGACTTGAACTCCAATAAACATAATATATGATAGATTAAAAAAAAAAGCGTATTAGAAGATAAATAGGAATGGTCCCAACATTGAGATGTCATTGAATAACCTACCATACTACCATTTTACATCGCCATACAGGCTAGTATCATTACATTTATAATAGAAGGTATTTGCAATTTCGTTGACTGTTATCATATTAAAACTACAATGATATCATCTAGCAACTTACAAATTATCTAAATCCATTACTTAACATTTCCATTAAACAAGTAACGTAGAAATTAACCTTATTATAACATTAGCATTAAATTTTAATCAATACATTACATTGAACTTTTACCATGAACAACAATGGTAATTGAAACAAGGTTTATCCTAAATATTGGTATCAATACCACATCATTACATAGTTGTTTAAGACCACCATAACATCACTAATGACCATAAACTTTACAATACTAATTGCAAATAGAAAGGGCACTGACATACTTCTATGAGCTATCCTACACTAACATTTCTATCAACTTGATATTTCAACCATTACTCTTACATAATTCGGATCCACATAATACCATGACGTTACTTACCCTATCCCTCACAATAAAATTTTAGAAACATTCCTACAAAAACATTAACCTTACTCTTGTTCTCCCGCCTTGCATTATGATGACCAAGATAGTACCCTTATACACGCTAACCTTACATTCTGTTACGTATCTCTTTTGTACCAGCAATCTAACACAAGATCATGTAATTAAGTACTTTCTTAATATTAAAATATAATATCCTTACCTTTACAGATTACCACCTCCAATATGTTCCTGAAATAGTCAATTCGCCTTATTCATTACCTGGACATAACAATACTAAAAGCAATAGATATTCAGGGATACATTCTAAAATTATCTCGATAACCAAGGATACACCAGATCCAAGCACGCGGAGGGCCGGTTGGGCAATGCTGCGCGCATGCCAGGCATCACGAGCCAAAGGGTAGTTTTGCAGGGGCGATTTAAGGCCACTGCCGGATAGCAAAATCTCAGGAATTACACAGCTGGTAAGGGCGGAATTCGAGCTTTTCAATGATAGCGGGAAAAATAATAAGGTTCCTTTACTGACAGAAGTTAAAAATCCCGATAGGCAATCGGCCTCTACTGACATCCGTATCAAATTCCTCCCACACGATTACTGGTTTAACACTTTAATAAAACAATACTAAATGACATGGCAGGCTGCTATTAGCAGAAGAATGCGGTTTCGGTCAAGGTTAAGCGCGCTCAGCTAGCGGAACATGCCGATATCCATTTCTAAAACCTTCCCTCTTAAAGGTTGCTGCTAAACTGCAGGGTCGTGGGTCCTCAGTACGATCCAAAAATTTATATAGCAACCGAATCCTAAGGAGTGGCGTGTCCATCCCCACATGAGCTTGTAAGCCATGTTTTATCAAAGCCATGCTAAATGCACCAAACCTTCTTGCATGCACCTACAGCTATAGCTCACAACTGTATAGAAAAAAAACTAACCCTTACCATGAAAGAATTTGCCGCGTTCAAGGACGTTAATACAAACGACATAAACTTTCAATCTGCATTGTTAAGGATCACTGCTCCAAACAACTATATTGTGGTCAAGCACCTACAGAAGAAACTCAAAGTTCAAAGGAGCCATAGGCTCAAACCCCCAACTACAGGTAGACCCTGTATCATTTGCATTGAAGACAGTGACATGTATCCGACTGATAAATGCTTAAATCAAGTGGATTACTAAGTTTCAAACTAACCTCATAAGGTAGTTGTTGCTAGGAAGCATTGATGGGGAAGTAGACGACGTTTAAATTAATTAAATAAGGTGGAAAGCCTTGGGAAGGTAACCAACAAGAAGAGGTCGCAAATATCTAGAAAGAGAAGGTTGCCCTTAAGGCTAAATTAAAGGGCCTCCAGCTGTCCGCTGTATCTAAACTTGCCCAGACCCCACCCAAGACCGTTATCCTATCGAACCAGTACCCAAAAAGGGGAACGAAGATGTGCTGGAGCAGTCGTTGCGGTGAAAATTTGGGTAAGGAATTCAGTGATGGAAGCTTGCCATTGCCATGGCTAATTACTGTGACCATCCGCTGGAGAGTTAGCGTGGCCTTCGCCGAGCATTACCGAAACCAATCTAAGAGTAAATTCTAATGCACAGGCTTAAAATTCCAAGATAGAAAAAGGGGTCGAAAACAGCCATTGGTTCGGCCAGTCATAAGAAATTAGGCGGAAGGAGTGATTAGTAGTGAGGTTGGTTACAATCCGAGCTGGTTCTCATCCCAACGCGTCTACCACGCACCCAAATAACGCAGAGGGTTTATATAAATAAAACGCAGAGCCCAGATGGCAAAACGCAGGTGTGGCTCCCTCCTCGCGCTACTCACGAAATGCACTACAACATAGAGGACCTATGCTTAAATCACCGGGGTTCTGAGGGTAGAACGCAGTCAAAGGCATAACAAAAATTTCAACCAGTAAAATAACGGGATGCACAGAGCGTGCCCTCCCAAGATGCAGAGGTTACGGGTTTAAAGGTGGAGCAGAGGTTGAGGGGATCGAAATCGCGTGGGTGACGCCAACCGCACTACACGAGCGCGATCGCTCCCTCAGGACCTTCTCCTTCAATGGCTCGAAGAGCTCCAAGACTCTTCTATTTCTCGATCGGGAAATCTGCACCCACAATTCTTTCCACGCGACCCTCCTTCCTTGATTTATCGGAGGATCGTAACTTCGCGGTTCGCGAATTCACTATCTATCTTTTGGGCTCTCGAATCCCCGAAACCCGGTGCGCCAGTCAACACTGACTTCTTCCTCCACTGTCGGGGCTTCGCTCTATCGCGCCTTTACTGCTTGTGACACTGAGCACTCGGGGTCCCAACCTCCGATATCCGATGCGCCAAGGTGCCGACAACTCGCGATCTCGCTCCGTCGCGACTTCGTCACTCGCGCGGCCAAATGACTGCTACCTCAACCCCTGAGGCCCGAGATGCCGATACTCGGAATATTGCTACCTCTCAACTTTGCTTCTCGCGAGGCCAAATAGTTTTGTCGTAGACTCCCGATACCCGAGACGTCGAACCTCCGAGGGTGTATGCCACCTGTCTTCCACTACTCCTGCGGCCCCACACGACTTACGTCACCGTCGGGATGTCGCACCTCGCGACTTCGCGACCCCCGCTGTCAACTCTTCGACACTTTTCTCACGAGACCCCGATAAGTGATCTCGCGAATGATACAACGCCTAGCCAACTTGTATCGATGCTCTGCTCCTCTTGAGCTTAAAAACCTTCAGACGTCCACGTCGAAAATCCCCTTGTGCCTCGGTCTGATCCAACGGTCCACGGAACTTCGCGAAATCTCCCTGAAGGATTTCGACCGTCCGTTCTTCCTTGTACGATTCCACGAAAGGAAGAAATGTCTCTCCACGAGACTCGTTGTCTGCTCGCCAACCTGCGACGCTTCCTCTGAACTTTCAACAGCAACTTCCCTGCGCTTATCCTTCAACGAGTTCGAAGGTCTATTCCTCTTGAGTTTGTTCTCGACTTCTTAAGTCCTTTTGAGAACTCCTTGCACGCACTCCTTGAGGCAAATCTTCAACCTTATCTAAGTGTTGAAGTCTTTCGACCCTGCGCACCCCTGCAGCAACATTCTTTCAGTAATTTGCTCAGAATCGCAACTCTGAGGCTTCACTTGGCCTGCGCACTCCTTGCACGGCTTTGGTGCCAAATCTACACTTCTGGAAACTTAGAACAAAAGCCTTCTCTAATTGAACCCTGTAGTCACGCACTCCTTGCGAACAAATTCAACTGCACTCCTTGCAGGAATTCTCTGGTTCAAGGTAGAGAAACAATTGAAACTAATTCCTTGTCCCTTTTAGATTTCAATTCAACCATGAAATCACATACACAACATATAAAAGCAAATGTATGACAGGAAGCAAACGTTCATGAGCATAATATCAACACGTAGAGAATAGACACATAACCATGAAATTGAATCAAAGCTTTCTTCTATTAATTCAATATCTGTACATGGGTGTTCTATACACATCTCCCTGTTTGCCCTCTTCTGCTCTCCTGCTTCAATAATAATGTTACAATGTACAAAGGAGGGTGTTTATATCCCGTTTCCCTCTCGAGCTCTAAAGCTATCAAATCTAGAATTTAATATTCTATCTACTTTACATTTACTGTCATAAATGCCTCATCTACTTAAGGACGAGAGCTTAAAGGCTCAAGGTCCATTACAATATACAAAGTGCGCCGTCTCTTAAATGAACCATTTAAGATCATGCAACAATTTCAAAGTATTTTCAAAATGTGTGCTGGCTTATCCAACTGTCTTCCGCTCCATGCTGGCTCGCTTGATGAGTGAGCGATGCTCCTGCATCAGTGGGTATTTCCCCCACGAATCGCGCCAAGAATGAAACAACAAAACGACAGATAGAGATACGTGGGTGTTTCTTTTGTGTGCGGGTATCACTTCCCCAACCCGCCCAACAAATCCCACCCCAACGCAGACAATAGCAACAAGAAGAAAAACACAGGGTCAGAACGAAAACGTAGAGATGCATAGCAGCGATGCAGAGATTTTTTTTTAAAACAAACGCAGAGGTGTATAACGACAATGCAGAGAAAATTTTCTTAAACCAGAAACGCAGAGAAAGGTGTTGAATCACGGGGGTTTCTCCACCGAACCCATGGAAAGCAACAAGCAAAACGCAGGCAACCTAACATACGGCTAAGCGGTAGAATGCACAGAACCCATTGAGTTATCCCATGGCTATAATACAATGATAAAAACCAGACATTCTACCCTTCCATTAATAAGCAGATCCGCATGAATCCTAACACATTCTACCATACAAATGAAAAGCATACCTGTGCCCTTTTGCTCGCTTTGGAAGACGTCTCGCGCTTTGTGCTGTGTCCCATGCTCCGTGCCGCTCCCGCTTGCTGACCGCAGAGACTACACCGGTACCTCTCAGCCAATCGCTAGGGGTACTCTGCTTCCCCCTTAGCCCCCCGAGCCGCAAAGGTGCCACACAAATCCAGAAGGTATGCCTAGCTTCCCAGCTCGCCTCACAAGGTTGAGCTACCACTCCAATACAAGATGAGAAAATCCCAACTCCTCACAAGCAATCAGTCAAGTCACAATTCGGCAGCGTAACGTTACGCTAATAACCGATCCCCCATCTTCCTCATCTACTTTTCTTTTATAGAGTTTTGAGACCCCCCCCTGCCCTAAATCACCTTTCATTTAAGTTTTAATGAAAACCCTCTAAAAATTCTCTGTCTTACAAGTGTCACTCATCCCCCACGTTTCTCCAAAATTATTTTCTTTAAATTTATTAAAAGGCTCATTTCCCTATTTTTATTATCCCCCCCCCCTTTTTTTTAAAACCAAAAAGGTAAATGCGCTAATTTATTTTTTCATTTATTATTTATTTAATTATCTTTTGTTCTTTCACAAGTTAGGAAATATTTTCTTTTTTGCAAAATTTTAAAACCATTAGTTTTAATTTAATTCTTACCCTCATTATTTACCCCAAAAATTTTATGAAGACCTAACTATTACTTAAGTGGGTTTTTGTTTGAATTTTTAATTTTATGCTAGGGCCTTTTTCTTTAAGGTTACACTAAAATTTTTACCCTAGAAAAGTCTTAGGCTTAGGACTTAGATTCTGAGCTAGACGACAAATGGTTAGGGGAGTTGTTTAAGGATTTTTTAAGGTGTTAATGTCTTAGGGCCGTCTAGGTTTATTTTTTCCTCATCATCAGTGCGACGTGCCCTTAAGGATGCACTACGTGCTCCAAGGGTGCCACTCGCCTCGTTTGTTTCTTTTGCGCAACGTGCCCTTCAGGATGCACCACGTGCTCCAAGGGTGCCACTCGCTTCTTGTGTTTCTTTTGCGCGACGTGCCCTTCAAGATGCACCACATGCTCCAAGGGTGCCACTCTTCGACTTGACTGATTGGTAGACATCTATAACCCCTGGAGTCAACACTCCGCCGGGTGAACTTGTGGGAGACTAAGGCTTCTAAGGAATAAGGCCCCCGCCTTATTGCGCGCCCCTTAGAATCATCGTGAGCGATTTTCGCAGTCTGCCCTCACGGCATCGTGGATCCTCTCGAACTAGGTAATCGTTAACCTACAGTTTGAGCCACGACGAGAGTGCTAGTAGGTGGTGGCAGGGCTGCTGTCCACCCCTCTCTCTCAACCTCTCTGGAAATCGTGTGTGTGGCCCCTTTACTCCTTATGTGAGTCTGGTTGGCAAGCTATCGTCAGCCTGCATCATCAACAATCGTGTCAGAACATGTCAACATCATATCATCAAATCAATGAAATATCATAGAAAATAAATCAATCCAAATAGCACACTCCCTGACTCAATCTGGAGTCCAAGGGGTTCCACCGATGCATCTGCATCCTCAAGGTCCGAAACCCTGCACTCTCAATGAAATTGAGTCAACAACACATGTCTACATCAAAGTAGTACACACATCATGTCATCTATCAAAACGCATCATAATCAAGGATAAATGGTTTAACATCATAAAAGTCCAGATCACTTGCGAGCAAATGTCCTTAAAGAATAAGTTTTCTCAGTGCGCCAGAGCGGGATGTTACAATATTACAATGTAAAATGTGATCAAATATTACAATTTGTAAAATGTGATTACATATTACAATTTGTAAAATGTGATCACATATTACAATTTGTAAAATGTGATCAGATAGTACAATGTAAAATGTAATAATGTAATATGTGATTACATTGTAATATGTCATGACATTTTACATTGTAATATGTCATCACAATGTAATATGTGATCACATATTACAAATGTAATATGTGATCACATAATACATTTTACATTGTAAAATGTGATCACATATTACATTGTAAAATGTTATCAATATGTCATCAATAATATATATTACGTCAATATAAAATGATCAATAATATATATTACATTGTGATCAATGTAAAATGCAATATGTCATCACATATTACATTGTAATATGTCATGACATATCTCATAGTACAATGTAATATGTGATGACATATTACAATATAATATGTGAATATATATTACAATGTAAAATGTGATTACATATTACATTGTAAAATGTAATATGTGATCACAATGTCATATTGATGACTTATGCAATATATATTATTGATGACATTTTACATTGAATGTAAAATGTATTATATGATCACAATGTAATATGTGATCACATAAATGTAAAATGTGATCACATATTATATTTTACATTGTAATGTCATGACATATCTCATATTACAATGTAATATGTGAATATATATTACAATGTAAAATGTGATCACATATTACATTGTAATATGTCATGACAATGTAATATGTAATCACATATTGTAATATTTGATCACATATTACATTTATGTGATCACATATTACATTGTGATTATATAATACATTTTAAATTCAATGTAAAATGTCATCAATAATATATATTGCATAAGTCATCAATATGACATTGTGATCACATATTACATTTTACATTGTAATATGTAATATTGATGACATTACATTGTAATATATTGTAATATGTAATCACAAATTATTATGACATATTACAATGTAATATGATATATTACATATGTTATAAATAGTACAATGTAATATGTGATCACATATTATATTGTGATATGTAAAATGTAATATGTCATCAATATTACAATTTAATATGTGATATTACAATGTAAAATGTAATATGTTATAACATATTACATTGTAAAATGTATTATGTCTCACATATTACATTATAATATGTGATGACATATTACATTGTAAAATGTGGTATTACACATTATAATGTAATATGTCATGACATATTACATTGTGATGACATCACATATTACGTTGTAAAATGTAATATGTGATGACATCACATATTACATTGTGAAATGTATTACATATTACATTGTAAAATGTAATATTACATTGTAATATGTAATATGTGATCACATTTTACATTGTAATATGTAATATTGTAATATTACATTGTAATATGTGATCACATTTTACTTTGTAAAATGTAATATTACATTGTAATATGTAATATGTGATCACATTTTACATTGTAAAATGTGATCAAATATTACAATTTGTAAAATGTGATCAGATATTACAATGTAAAATCTAATAATGTAATATGTAATCACATTGTAATATGTCATGTCATGACATATTACATTATAATATGTCATCACAATGTAATATGTGATCACATATTACAAATGTAATATGTGATAACATATTACATTGTGATCACGTAATACATTTTACATTGTAAAATGTGATCACATATTACATTGTGATCAATGTAAAATGTAATATGTAATCACAATGTAATATGTCATCACATATTACATTGTATTATGTCATGACATATCTCATATTACAATGTAATATGTGATGACATATTACAATGTAATATGTGAATATATATTACAATGTAAAATGTGATCGCATATTACATTGTAATATGTCATGACAATGTAATATGTAATCACATATTGTAATATGTGATCACATATTACATTGTGATCATATAATACATTTTACATTGTAAAATGTCGTCAATAATATATATTACATATGTCATCATATATGACATTGTGATCACATATTACATTTTACATTGTAATATGTAATATTGATGACATTACATTGTAATATATTGTAATATGTGATCACAAATTATCATCACATATTACAATGTAATATGATATATTACATATGTCATAAATATTACAATGTAATATGTGATCACATATTATATTGTGATATGTAAAATGTAATATGTGAATATTACAATGTAATATGTTATCAATATTACAATGTAATATGTGATATTACAATGTAAAATCTAAAATGTAATATGTTATAACATATTACATTGCAATGTTATATAATACATTGCATTGTAATATGTGATGACATATTACATTGTAATATGTGATCACATATTACAATGTAATATGTGATCTAATATGTGGTGACATCACATATTACATTGTAAAATTTAGTATGTGATGACATCACATATTACATTGTAAAATGTAGTATTACACATTCTAATGTAATATGTCATGATATATTAAATTGTGATGACATCACATATTACATTGTAAAATGTAGTATTACACATTCTAATGTAATATATCATGATATATTAAATTGTGATGACATCACATATTACATTGTAATATGTGATGACATATTACATTATAATATGTGATGACATATTACATTGTAAAATGTAGTATTACACATTATAATGTAATATGTCATGGCATATTACATTGTGATCATATATTACATTTTACATTGTAATATGTAATCACATATTACATTGTAATGTAATATGTGATCACATATTACATTGTAATGTATTATGTGATCACATACTACATTGGTGATGACATATTACATTGGAATATGTAATATGTCATCACATATTGCATTGTGATCATATATTACATTTTACATTGTAATATGTGACCACATATTACATTGTAATGTAATATGTGATCACATATTACATATATGTATTATGTAATGACCTATTACAATGTAATATGTGATCACATATTAGTAATATGTGATCATATATTAGTAATATGTGATCATATATTGCATTGTAATATGTGATCACATACTACATTGTAATATGTGATCACATATTATGATGACATTACAATGTAATATGTCATCACACACACACACACACACACACACATTATTGATGATACATATTACATTGCAATGTAATATGTCATCACATATTACATTGTAATATGTCATCACATATTACATTTGTAATATGTGATGACATATTAGTAATATGTTATCACATATTACATTTGTAATATGTGATGACGTCTTAGTAATATGTCATCACATATTACATTGTAATATGTGATATGTGATGACATATTACTAATATGTCATCACATATTAGTATGTGATGACATATTACTAATATGTCATCACATATTAGTAATATGTGATGACATATTAGTAATATATGATCACATATTACAATGTAATGTCATATGATGAAGTTTTTTAATATGTAAAAGTTGCTTACACTTTTATGCAATGTAATATGTTATGACATGTTACATTGAAATATGTGATACATATTACACATTGTAATATGTGATCAGATATTACATTTGTAATATGTCATCACATTTTACATATTACATAGTAATTTGTGATTATATATTACATTGTAAAATGTGATGACATATTACAATGTAATATGTAAAATGTGATGACATATTACATTGTAATATGTCATATGATGCAGTTTTTTAATATGTAAAAGTTGCTTACACTTTTATGCAATGTAATATGTTATAATATATTACATTGTAATATGTGATCACATATTACAATGTAATATGTGATCACATATTACAAATGTAATATCTGATCACAAATTAGAATGTAATATGTCATCACATTTTACATGTTACATGGTAATTTATGATCATATATTACATTGTAAAATGTGATGTGATCACATATTACATTTTACATTGTAATATGTGATCGCATATTACAATGTAATATGTGATCACATATTACATTGTAATATGTCATGTAATATGTGATCACATATTACAATGTAATGTGTCATCACATATTACAATGTAATGTGATGACACATTACATCGTAATTAATGTATGTGTTATGTTATATAATATAACACATAGTATGTATTATGTTATTGTAATATGTCATGACATATTACATCATAACATATTACATAATATGTTATGATATATTACATTATAATTAATGTATGTGTTATTTTATATAACATATTAATTACAATGTAATATGTCATAACGTATTACATTGTAATTAATATGTTATATAACATAATACATACATTAATTACAATGTAATATGACATAACATATTACAACGTAATATGTTATGAAATTACGATGTAATATGTCATAACATATAATGTAATATGTTATGACATATTACATTGTAATTAATGTATGTGTTATGTTATATAACATAACACATAGTATGTGTTTTGTTATATAACAAGTATGTGTTATGTTATTGTGATATGTCATGACATATTACATTGTATATATATATGTTGTTTTTTAATAGGTAAAAGATAAGCTTACACTAATAACATAACAAGTTTAACAAGTTCAGTTTAATGGTAATTTAAATGTACAATATTTAAA
>JASDQU010308449.1:144356-164083 GCA_032191745.1 Picea mariana | reverse complement strand
TTTTTTTTTTTTTTTTAAGTAAAAAAATAGAACCTGCTATATTAAGTTATCAGAGAAACATTGACAAAATACACAGAGATATAGTTCTGAGCCACGAAAAATGCTGCCGTTTTACCGGAAACCAACATAGTTTGGAAAACTGTTTTGCCCTCTGTCCTGCCCGAAGGAAACCAGGACAGATGGCCATAGGTCAAGTTTACATGTAGCAACAACATGATTAAACATAAAACAAACTAGCAAAGGAGAACCTAGATACCCGGTGACCTGTCGCCCTTACCTGTCTGCCACATGGACCTGGCTGGGATGGCGAATGGCTGTGCACAGAATGGACATTTCCTCTTTGATGGAGCGTTGGAGTATGCATCAAGGAGCAAGTCCAAACGTTGTCCCATGAGAAGGGCTCTGTGCTCTTGGTCCGCCATGTGGCCTCGGAGTTCGAACACCAGAGCTAGATGCTCTGCACGGAGGAAAGGACCATGCAAGTCATGATTACCTGCGTTGTAGAAGATTTCGTTCCCCACTTCCACGTTCATCCCAGCTCTAGCCTCGATCTCAGACAGTTCTGCACTGGGCACTTCCTCCTTCATCCCTGGTTTGGTCTTGTCCACGCTCCCTTCTGTGCAAGCCTTATCCCAAACCTCATCCTCGATCGTTACCTTCTCAGCATGGATGGTGGGGTTGTAGTCACCCATCCATGGTATCTCCTCAATAATGCACACAGGGAATTCTCTTTCCGTCTCGTCTTTAGGACCGCTACCATCTTGTAAGTACGGTGCCATGGCTTGGGGTTCCGGGGTGGTCACGAATTCCTCCACGAACGACGTTTCTTCAACATAGCAGGTTGGAAACTCGTACGCAGCGCCACCCTCCAGACTACTTCCAGGCTCAATTGCCATGGTATGACTGCTACGCTCTGTCCCAATCTCAACAATAATGGCATGCAGAGCCAATTGGTCAGTGCGAGCCCTCTTCTAGATAATGGAGGTCGCCATCGACAGAGTGCGCTCCAGGTTCTTCCTCCTTTTCCTTTGCTCTTTGTGGGTGTACCAAGCCGAGCCACGGCGAGGCCTATCGCGCTTCCTAGTCATTGTTGCTGAGTAGTGGATAACAATGCAGAGAGAATGCAGCGAAACGAAAGTGAGCCAAGACAATAAGGAACCAGAGCTACACCAGAGCTCCCAACTGATGGGGAGGTTCAAAACGAGATCAAACCAGCTCTGTCCAGGCGCTCGAAGTTTCGAATTGCCAAATGACGGATTCCCCTGGCTATCCATAAACCCTGTCATGCTGAGTGCGGTATGAATGAGAGCTTTCGCGCTAGGGAGGAGTCCCTCCTCGTATAGAGGCTGTAATGGCCGGCTACCATCGTAAATGAAGAGAGGATGGGTGGTGACCATCAACATTTATGCTATGGCTCAATACAGAGCCAGGTGGTGAGGCATTTATGCGTGTCACCCCATCTGGGGCGTAAATTTGATGATTTAAAAATTAGTTGAAAATGGTATTCTGATGTGATTTTAAAATTTGACAATAATATTAATTGAAATGGTAAATATGATGATTTAAAAATTTAGTTGAAGATGGTATTTTGATGTGATTTTAAAATTTGATAATAATATTAATTGAAATTTATATTGAGATGTGATTTTAAAATTTGATAATAGTATTAATCAAAAATTATATTGAGATGTTGATAAAGTATAGTGGGTAACTCTTTCATGTACATTTTTGACAAGGATTTTATAACACAACAAGTTTACAAGGATTTAATAACATAACAAGTTTAACAAGTTTTTAATTTTTGTAAATGAGTGTAGGAATCTATGTAAGTATTATGATACAAAAGTTGGGGATCTTAGTCTCCCTAGAAGGAAACTAGACCAGGGGATCCCATCTACTAGTTATGGTGGATGGTTCTGGTCTACCATAAGGAGTATGAAACCAGACTAGACCTTCCATACCCAGTTTGAAAAACCCAAAGATAAANAAAACTTTCCCCCTAAACCAGAGTTTGTAGCAGGTCTGAACTAACCTTCCACTGCCTGGGCATAATTGCCATTAGACTAACAAAATTCAAAAGGTCGAAACTAAGAGGCGTTACAACACCTGGGGGTGCTTCTTCCCACCATTCGCCTAGCTCTTGTTATCTTCCTTTGGGGAGACCGTGCGGGTCTTCCTGATTTGGGCTGGTGCGCCTTGTCCATCTGCAGGCGTGATGTCCATGTGATGAAAATAGTGTAGGTAAAGGTGGAATTGAGCCGCCAACCGCTCCAACTTGCATTTTTGGTCCTTCTCTACCTCTACTAACAGTTTGATGATTGTTTCCATACTGCTGAGGTGAATCAGGATCTCGTCCAACATTGTCTTGTTTTCTCGGTTATCCTCCTATCTGACTTCCTCTTTTTCTGAATTCACTTTCTCAATCAACATCTTGGTTAGCCATGCCATCTCTACTATTTTGTGGTAGAGGGTTTCCTTGGGTTGCGTAGCCCCCGGATCAGTGACCCAGTCCGCTTCCAACACCATGTCTCCCCACTCTTTTCCTTTGCGCTTGTCCTTTAATTCCTCTTCCCACCGGGTAATTTTTGCCTTCCCCTTTGGCGCAAAAAGAGTATGGAAGGTGTCCTCCGCATATTTCACTGTCTGCTCTATTCTTGTTAACCACCATGAAATTTTCGGGAATTCCTTCTCAAGGGGACTCCTCTTCTTGTGCGTATGCTTTAATCGTTCCATCCCTCTTTGGCTGCCACATATCCTACTTTGGCTACTCGACCTTTACCTCACTTCACAAGTTTCCTTATTCTTTCTACCCTTGAAATTGTAATAACCCTTACTGTTGTGCTCCTTCTGTTTGCTTATACTCCTGTTGTCCCTTTTCTTATGGTATTTCCCCCGTTGCGAGCCTGTACTTCCAGCCATGATTTGCCCGAGGTGGTGAGCACTTTCATCATGATTTGATGGTAAGGATTGTTTGATCACGATGGTATCACCTTTATCCCTGTACTTTCCACTGCCCTTACTCGCTTGTGATCCAATTGTGCTTATCCCCGTATCTGTATTGGGGGTTGGTGGATCGTTCCTAGTTATCACCATCTCCTCATGCCTTAAGTCTTTCATTACATTTGACTTGCTTCCTGGCCATTCATCTGGAGAATGTCAAAGGTAGCATAGGTTGTGTCTCTGGAGGACCAGGTATTGAAGAACCTATGCAGGTAATAAGTAAAATGCTTATGCCAATACTTACCTCCAGTTGACACTTAAGAGGCTTTCGTAGGTGCTTTCTTTTGTCGAAATTTCTTTTGTTGTTGTGTGAAGTGTGTATGACTAGAAAAAAGGATCTTGTAAAACCAAAACCCCCACCAAAAATTACCAAAACCCAGGGTTTGGTGATCCCTGGAAGAAGCACTTTCATAGACGAAATCATCAAAAAGGGTGAATCTCAAGCTTCGGTTGGACCTAGGAAAGGACCCACCCGAATCCCTTAGGCAGTAGTTTCACCGACTACGGCCCACACTGAGAGTCATAGCAAAACTGAAGGGACCGAGCAAATCTTCCAAAATACAGATCTCCCACCGCTCAACCCCTTAGAAGAGGGAAGCTCTAATAATCTGGAGGAGGGAATAGGAGAAAATAGCGGGGTTGCCAAGTCATACTCACCGCCACCACTACCTGATCCTAAGTCTCTTGCGAAAGAAGAAGGCATATCTGAAATCCTAGATAAAGGGAGTGCAGTCAAATTCCTTGGAAGACCAAATAATCAACAATTTCAAATAGAATACCTGGATCAAGAACCTCCTGAAAAATTTTGTCACATTTTCGATCAAATGGCACAACCAAATCAACAACAACCCTAGACCTCCATGCTGGAGTATCCAATATTTGATCCAATTGCCAATGCCCCCATGAAAACAATCCCCTTACAAAACCTACCAACCTTCCATGGACTGATTTCAGAAGACCTAGATGCATTCCTATTTGAATTTGATGTCCTATGTAGAGGGTATGATTACACCTCTGAACCCCAAAAATTAAAACTATTCCCCTCTACCTTGAAGGGAGTAGCCCTACGCTGGTTCATGGGATTGGGAGGTGGAACCATCAATTCATGGGACCAGATGAAACAAACCTTCTTGTTAAAATATCAGAGTTATTGCAGAACCAGAGACCTAAAAGATGAAATCTTTCAAATGACTACGAAAGAAAATGAATCATTAGAAGAATATGTCGAAATATTTCAGTATAATTTGCAAAGATCACCCTATGGTACATTACTAGGTGAAGTACTCAAAGCAACTATGATCAAAGGCATGAGAGATGAATGGGTAGAAACATTGAATTTAATGGGGAAAGGTGACATTTATCAGAAAACTTATGAAGATATTGTTCTATTGTGTATCAGATGCTCATGAGGAAGTACACGGACCAGGTCAGGAATGCAAACGTCCCTCACAAGAAATAACAATATCTCCAGCGGGGGTGTTACGTGAGCTGAAGTTGGTAATCTCCTAGAAAACTTTAAAACATATATTTTGAGCACTCTGACTACACAATTGGATGTATTGCAGGCCAAACAAAAAAAGGTAGAGGTAGAGCAGACCTTGGCTATATTTTTCCACAGGTGTAGAAAGAAAAATGGTCCAAGGGAATGCCCCTTGGATATATTTTGGTTTTGCACTATTTGCGCCAAGGATCATGACACATAGGAATGCCCATCACTCCTTGGATTGAAAGCTGTATTCAAAGAAGCAGAAGAGGAAACATAACCATTATATCTTATGGATCAACGCCGTCAGTGGTAGTCTCTACCTATAAATACATTTCAGGACCCTTCCTCTTTCTTTCTTGGACAATATATTCAACAACAGAATTTTGGCAGCACATGGCAGGGTCAGCCATTTACTAATCAGAACTGATAGCCCCAGCAGTACCCACCTGCAATTCCTACCTGGCCAAACCTATAGTGTCCCCAAGACCGAGCCCTTTGTAAATCTGGTTTATGAAATGAATTGTAAATATGTGTTGTAGGTTGGTGAGCCAAGTTTGTATAAGCCTGTGGCTTATGTGATTGTTAGGCCAGAGAGCCTAAGGGTTGTAGGCCAAGGGCCTGATTTTGTATCTGTATGTATGCAGTACATTAATAAAATATAAACACCACCACGTGCAGACCGACCACGATGAATGAGTGATGGGGGACAGAGCTTCCACAGAGTGGGCAAGGAAGGTGGGAAGAGGGGCTAAGTGTTGAGCCTAGGAGCTTAAGTCCTTGGGAATAATATTTTATTATTATTTCAAAAAGCCACATGACTTATGTTGAATGTGATGTTTTATCCTAAGTTCTTGGGGAAGGACGAGGGACTACCAAATGGGAAGGAATGCATGCTGATGGAACACATGCAGTTCCATGGGTGACAAGTGTCAACCTTGGTGCATGCGAATAAAACGGCCAAGATGATCCGTGAGAGGGGTTCCTCGCCCATTCCACCCAATTGCCTGAGCGTGTACGGAGCTCTGAGTAGTACAACCGACCTGAGCTCTGCAGAGAACCCTTGTGCTTCCCTGTGAGCCGAAAATCCTGTGTTTGTCTCTGAAAAATCGTGTATATCCTCTATTCTGAAAGTCGAGAAGCTTGTGTTCGTTTCTGAAAAGGCTGGGTACACCCTCTCCGTTCTGAGCCGTGGAACCTGTGTCATTCCCTACGTGGATTGTTTGTCACACATTCCTAAGAACCAACACTGTGAGACCTTCTGCCATTGCTAGGCCTGTTTGGGAAGCCCGTGTTTGTTTTTCCAGTTGGCTGTGATGGCCACGTAGAACTGGACTACGCGTGGCCTGCTGGCTAGTGCAAGTTGTGATTGAGCCTGTGTATGACCTCTCTCCAGGTGAGGGAGGTAACTATTATTGGAAGAGGCAGGTTGTCAAACCTATGAGCAATTCTCTCCAGGTGAGAGAGTTTGCCGGAAAGTGGTTTCTTTCAGAGAGTGTCCAGCACCAGCTTCGGGCTCCGAGACTTCTTGATCTGACCTATTGCCGAGACGCAGAGAGGGAGGTTAGCACCGATGGAATGTACTTGTGAAGGTGTATACTCCCAGGCAGAATAGGGATGTGGGGAATGAGAGTCTGGTAGTAGTGGGGGTAAGATGGCATCTTGGGAAGAATCCTTCCGTTTTTTTGTGTTGTTTTCCCTGTAACCTTAGCCTAGCCTAGGATTCCTTGCCTTGGGGTGGAGCTTAGTCCCAGCTCAGGGGTGACCCACTGCTGAGCTGATGAGCAGTGCGGTCTAAGGCTGGGAGGTTTGTGGAAGGCCTACATGTGGTTGGTGGAATCTACCATTGTTTTGAAGATAAGTATCAGATGATGTTTATTCATGTATTCCGCTGTGTATATCAATTTAATGTTAATGTTATTGATTGTTGATTATAACAGTAAATCTTATGTTTACTTTGAGTTTAACTGTATTTCTTGATTAAATGCATGTTATTACTATAATGCCAGTATGAGCTATGTACAAAGTGGTGTTATAGTTTTGTTTAAGAGCGATTAAGCCTTGGTAACAGAAAAGAGTGTTACAAATTGGTATCAGAGCCAAGGTTTCGACGTTGAGATTAGATGGGCCAGTTGAGTGGTCCTTGGACCAAGAGTTTGAGGAGAAATTGTGTCCGGAGGACCAATTTCGGACCCTGTTATGGTCTAGAGTGTCAAGGAGTTACTTGACCGTGAGTACAAGCTCAGGAGGTATAGCGGTGTTGTGAAACCGCAGCTGGTGTGGTATATGGCCACAGGGAGAGTGGACTCCACACCAGCAGTGTTGGAGCCTTAGGATCTATTCGAGAGGGAAGTAGCGAACCCTCGTGAGCGTCGGATAGGGAAAACATGCACAGGGTTTAAAAAACCTTTTGAGTTGCACAGGAGCGTGGGAATCGCGATACGCGAACTCCCAAAAACTCGAAAACCTGAGAAGATCTATGCTATAGATCAGGGAGGAAGGCTCGACCATTAGATCTGGCAGAGTCACGCTCAAGTTAGTCGCGAAAACATTTTGGATTTTGCAAAGTCGGGAGATGGGAAGTGAGGAAGGTGAACACCTTCGAAACCCGAAACCTGAAATCCCAAAATGATCTACACCGTAGATCGTAGGAAGGGAGTTGATCGTTCGATTCAGCAGAGGAGTAAACCGTAATTTGGGGATTTCGACAGACGGAAGTTTGAGATGTGGGATGCACGAACTCCCGAAGCCCAAAACGCCGAAAAGATCTATGCTGTAGATCTGAGGAAGGAGTCTAACTGTGGGATTTTGCTTGAAATGGACGTGGGCGCATGAATGTGTATCACGTGCCAGTGAGTTGAGAAGACAGGCGAGAGTGGTGGGACATGATGACATCATCGAGGGTGACATGGACCCTCCGAAATGTGCCATGCGCCACTACGGTTAAGGGCGACAACTTTGTTGTGGGCCCAAAGATTAAAGTAAATTAAAATTTCAGATTTCGGGGATTGTAGCAACAAGAAGTTAGAAGTCACTGCATAGTGAACTCCTGGGTATCGAAAACCCAAGGTCCCGAAACTCGAAGTCCCGAAGTCCCAAAGTCATCGAAGACTGAAGAATCGTAACATGTTTTAAGGGCGACAACTATGATGTGGACCCAGAGAGCAAGGAAACCAAAATTTCAGATTTTGGGGATTGTAGCAACAATAAGTTTGGAGCCACTGCTTCGTGAATTCCCGAGTACCGAAAACCCAAAAACCAAAGTGTCGAAATCCCAAAATCTCTACCATAATTGGTGATAGCTGTGCTGTGGGGCCAGGGAAAAGAGTCGGAAGTTCAAGAATCGGGAGTCAGAGAGAGAAGCAAACGTGAGAACCTCTGGGGAACCAAAACCCCGAAACCCGAAACCCCAAAATCCTAAAGTCCCGAAGTCCCAAAATTTTTGAAGGACATAAGAACTATCGAGGATTTAACTGCTGGATCCTCATGGACAAAACCCCTAAAAAATGAAGTCCCGAAATTGCAAAGCCGTCAGAGCTCAGAAAACTTTGTGAAGCCAAAACGTTTTTTCACTCACGTTGAATTATGAATATTGTGATTTTGAAAGGGTTAAGGCCTGACAAACTTCGGTTGACTGCACGTTGTGTGTGCAGAGTTCAACGAGTGTCAGGACAGCTGAAAACTGATGCCGAGTATGGAATTGGAAGAGGTGCAGATTGCCTCCGAAATAGAGGAAGAAAGAGAAGGAAAGGATGTCAACTTGGGAGTCGAAGGAACAAAATCTAATGGGCACGGAAAAGAGATAGATAAATAAGGACGTATGATGAAACTCATTGAAAAATTACAGAAAGATGCCCAGGCTCACCGAGCTGATAGCCGAAAATTCATGAAAATCATGGATTGACAGGGTGAATTCAACTTAAGAATGTTGAAGAGCTTGGAAAGAATAGAAAAGAAATTGGAAAGAGAGAGTGACACAAGCATATCAAGAAGTGTCAGAACCCCTGAGAGGAGGAGAAGATCGATGAGTGGTAGCAAACATTACCATCTCTCCCCGAAGCATTCTGGCAAGGAAACACACAGTAGTTCAAGCCCGTCCCCTACCAGAAAACATCGAAAATATGGAAAGGATGAATTGAAGGGGGAGATGAACAAGATCAAGCCTCAAACATTTGATGGAGAACATAAGAAGGAGGAAGATGCCGAAACATGGTTGCTGGGCATGAAGAAGTATTTCCAACTACAGAACTACTCCGCTCATGCAGAAGGAAGAATTGCGATGTACCAGCTAAAAGGAAAAGCATCCATGTGGGGGGATCAGTTTGTGCAAGTGGAGCACATCAGAGATAAAGATATCACTTGGAAGAATTTTAAGAGGTATTTCAAGAAGAAATACCTGACCAAAAGATACTATGATAGAAAGATGAAGGAGTTCTTCGAACTCAAGCTAGGCAGCATGACCATTGATGAGTACGAACGAAGTTTCTTGGAACTGTTGAAGTATGTTCCATTCATCAAAGATGAGACTGTCAAGATTCAAAGATATTTGAGTGGAATGCCACCTTCTATGGGTGACAAGATTCAGTATGATGATCCTAAGACTATGGAAGAAACCATAAGAAGGGCTAAATTCTTATTTGAACAACAAAGATAAAAGCCTACCATTCGGAAGGCTTGGAATGATCAGAGGAAGTTTAAGAAGGAACATAGGCAGAAGGGAAACAAGCCTTCCTTTTTCAGAAACAATCTTCAGGGATAACCATCGTTTAGAGAGCCGAGAATGACTGAAGAGGGAGCACAAAGGCAGAGACAGATGCCCATTCAGTGTTGGGGTTGTCAAGGGAACCACAATTACAGGGATTGTCCCCATAAAAATGGCAAAGCCAGAGCTGTCCATACTATTCAAAAAGCTGAAACAGTGGAGGACATGGGCAACAAAATTTCGAGGATCTACGCAGCCTTGGACAAAAAGCAAGCATAATTTCAATTGCACATGATTGAAGTGGAAGGTATGATTAACAACCGACCACTTATTATTTTAATTGATTCAGGTGCTAGCCATAGTTATGTAGATCCTAGGGTGGTGGAAAGTTTGCATTTATCAAGAAGCAAACATGAAAAGTCTTGGCTAGTGCAGTTGGCCACAGGAACCAAAAGGAAGGTCACTGAATTGGTTAAGTCATGTTCAATGTACATGGGTGAATTGAGCACTAAGGATGAATTAAATATTCTGCCTTTAGGGTCTTATGACTACTTAATTGGGATGGAATGGTTGGACCGGCACCATGCCCTTCTGGACTGTCGTAACAAGAAGTTCACATGCCTGGATGAAGAGGGAAATCAGGTAACAGTCCAAGGAATTCCTAGAGCCATGGCTGTTAGAGAAATCTCAGCCATACAGTTGAAGAAGTGTTATAGGAAAGGCTGTCAGTTATTTGCAGCCCATGTGGGAGAAGCATCCAGTGATGCAGTCTCGAATTTGGAAAACCATGAGGTACTCACAGAGTTCAAGGACGTATTTCATGAGGTACCTAGACTACCTCCAAAGAGGGACATCGATTTTTCTATAAATTTGATGCCTGGAGCAGCTCCAGTTTTGAAAGCTCCTTATAGAATGAGTACGCCAGAGCTGAAATTGTTGCAATTGCAGCTTGAAGAGATTTTGAAGAAGGGGTACATTCACCCAAGCATGTCACCTTGGGGTGCCCCGGTCCTATTCGTGAAGAAGAAAGATGGGATGTTGAGGCTGTGCATTGATTTCCGACAGTTGAATAAGGTAATTGTCAAGAACAAGTACCCTCTGCCAAGGATCGATGATCTTTTTGATCAGTTGAAGGACGTGAAAATATTTTCAAAAATAGATCTCAGATCTGGATATCATCAAGTCTGAATAAATGATGAGAACATCAACAAGACCACCTTTAGAACAAGAACAAGGTACAATCATTATGAGTTCACAGTGGTGTCGTTTGGACTATCAAACACACTTGTTGTTTTCATGTGCTTAATGAATGGTGTATTCAGGGACTATTTAGACAAGTTTGTCATAGTCTTGCTGGACGACATCTTGGTGTATTCCAAGTCAGAGGAAGAGCATGAGAAGCACCTAAGAATCATGATGCAAGTGTTGAGAGAACACCAGCTGTACGCCAAGCTGAGCAAATGCTCATTTTATCAAAGACAGATCCGTTACTCGAGACATATTATTTCAGAAGAGGGGATCACTGTGGATCCTGAAAAGGTTGAGGCCATCCGAGAATGGTTAGCGCCAAGGAATGTGGCATAATTTAGATCTTTTATGGGTCTGGCAGGCTACTATAGAAGGTTTATAGCCGGATTCTCAAAGATAGCTCACCCTATCACTTCCTTGCAAAGGAAGGAGAAGAAGTTTCAGTGGATTGAAGAGTGTGAGAGCAGTTTCCAACGATTGAAGTAGTTGTTAACCAGTGCTCCAATCCTGAAGATTGCAGATCCAAATATGAATTTCGTGGTGTGCACAGATTCATGTAAGGAGGGGCTGGGAGGAGTTCTCAGCCAAGATGGATTTGTAATCTGTTATGAGTCCCGAAAGCTGAAAGAGCATGAAAGGAATTATGCCACTCATGATATAGAGCTGGCAGTAATCGTCCACGCATTGAGGAAATGGAGACATTACCTCATGGGAAGGAGATTCAAATTAAGAATAGACCACAACGGTTTGAAGTATTTACTTGATCAATCGACTTTAAATGCCAGGAAAACCAGATGGTTGGAGTTTCTGTGTGAATATGACTTTGGTATCAAGCATATCAAACAGAAATAAAATAAGGTGGTTGATGCACTCAGCAGAAAAGTGCATGAATTACATGCTACAACCATTAGCATGTACAGGACTGAGATTAAGGATAGAATTTTGGAAGCTGCAAATGTTGATTTGCAATACAGAGGTCTGGTAGCAAATCTACAGTAGCGTGAGAGACCACAGACCCAGGAAAGTTACACCTTAGGAACTGATGGCTTACTTCTGTATAAAAACAGAGTGTATGTACCCAATGTCCGAGAATTGAAGATGGAAATTCTAAAATAAATGCATAACGTGGATTATGTTGGACATCCTAGATATCAGAAGACTATGGCAGTAGTCAAAAGCCATTACTTTTGGCCAGGTCTGAAGAAATAAATCGTTGAATACATCGACAGATGTATGGAGTGCTAGAAAGTTAAGGTTGAGCATAGGCACCCAGCAGGGTTGCTGCAACCTTTACCCATTCCTGAGTGGAAATGGGAAGTGGTGACAATGGATTTTATCACAGGTTTGCCCAGAACAAGAAAATAGCATGATTCAATCATGGTAGTGGTGGACAAACTTACAAAAGCTGCCCATTTTATTCCACTAAAAACCACTCACAGGGCAGCAGATGTTGCCGATATTTTCTTAAAAGAAGTGGCACGCTTGCACAGAATTCCTAAGACAATTGTGTCTGATAGTGACCCAAAATTCACCTCGAATTTCTGGAAAGGACTGTTCAAGGGATTCAGAATGAATTTGAACTTTAGTACAACATATCATCCCGAGTTTGATGGATAGACAAAAAGGGTGAACAGAGTAATATAAGACATGCTGAGAATGTACATGATGGATAAACCATCAAGATGGGAAGAATACCTGTATTTGGTAGAATTCACCTACAATAATCGGTATCACTCATCATTGAAGATGAGCCCACTTGAAGCACTTTATGGAAGAAAGTGAAACACTCCAGTGAGCTGGGATAATCTAGCTGACAGAGTAGTAGATGGGCCAGAGTTGCTCAGAGAGATGGAAGACCAAATGATAAGAATTAAACAAAATCTAAAAGCTGCCCAGGACAGGCAGAAAAATTATGATAATAGTAACAGAACCCACAAAGAATTCAAAATGGGTGACCATGTTTTCTTGAAAGTGAAAACAAACAGGAGTTCCCTAAAGCTGGGAAGTTGCGCCAAGTTGGCAGCAAGATTTTGTGGGCCATTTGAGATCCTGGAAAGGATTGGGCCAGTTGCATATATGATTGCATTAACTGCATCTATGACTGTACATAATGTGTTTCATGTTTCTTTGCTTAAGAGATATATACCTGATGCTAATCATGTTATCGATTGAAATGTGATTCAGGTGGAACCAGAAGGTGTCCTGCAAGTGCATCCTGTGTGCATATTGGAAAGGAAAAGAAAACAACTCCGAAATCGAGCCATAGAGCTTGTAAAGGTCCAGTGGACCTGGTACGGTGTTGAGGACGTGACATGGGAGCATGAAGATGTTATGCAGGCATAGTACTCGCATCTTTTTGAAAATTTTGAAAAGCTTGCAGAGACAGTGTAAAACTGCACTGAGGACAATGAAGAAATAAGGGGAAGGGAATTGTAGTGTCCCCAAGACTAAGCCCTTTGTAAATCTGGTTTATGAAATGAATTGTAAATATGTGTTGTAGGCTGGTGAGCTAAGTTTGTATAAGCCTGTGGCTTATGTGATTGTTAGGCCAAGGAGCCTAAGGGTTGTAGGCCAAGGGCCTGATTTTGTATATGTATGTATGCAACACATTAATAAAATATAAACACCACCGCGTGCAGACTGACCACGATGAATGAGTGATGGGGGACTGAGCTTCCACATAGTGGGCAAGGAACTAGGGGCTGGAAGGTGGGAAGAGGGGATAAGTGTTGATCCTAGGGGCTTAAGTCCTTGGGAATAATATTTTACGTGAATTATGTTGAATGTGATGTTTTATCCTAAGTTCTCAGGGAAGGACGAGGGACTGCCAAATGGGAAGGAATGCATGCTGATGGAATGCATGCAGTTCCATGGGTGACAAGTGTCAACCCTGGTGCATGCGAATAAAACGACCAAGATGAGCCGTGAGAGGGGTTCGTCACCCATTCCACCTGACTGCCTGAGCGTGTACGGAGCTTTGAGCAGTACAACCAACCTAAGATCTACAGAGAACCCTCGTGCTTCCCTGTGAGCCAAAAATCCTGTGTTTGGCTTTGAAAAATCATGTATATCCTCTGTTTTGAAAGCTGAGAAGCCTGTGTTCGTTTCTGAAAAGGTTGGGTACACCCTCTCCATTCTAAGCCATGGAACCTGTGTCATTCCCTGCATGGATTATTTGTCACACGTTCCCGAGAACCAACACTGTGAGACCTTGTGCCATTGCTAGGCCTATTTGGGAATCCCGTGTTTATTTTTTTGGTTGGCTATGGTGTCCATACAGAGCTGGAATGCACGTGGCTTGCTGACTAGTGCAAGTTGTGATTGAGCCTATGTATGACCTCTCTCCAGATGAAGGAGGCGACTGTTGTTGGAAGAGGTAGGTTGTCAGACCTGTGAGCAATTCTCTCCAGGTGAGAGAGTTTGTTGGGAAGTGGTTTCTTCCAGAGAGTGTCCAGCACCAGCTTCGGGCTCTGAGAATTCATGATCCGGTCTGTTGCCGAGACGCAGAGAGGGAGGTTAGCACCGATGGACTGTGCTTGTGAAGGTGTATACTCCCGGGTGGAATAGGCATGTGGGGAATGAGAGTCTGGTAGTAGTGGGAGTAAGATGGCATCTTGGGAAGAATCCTTTCGGTTTTCTATGCTGTTTTCCCTGTAACCTCAGCCTAGCCTAGGATTCCTTTCCTTGGGGTGGAGCTTAGTCCCAACTCGGGGGTGACCCACTGCTGAGCTGATGAGCAGTGATGTCTAAGGCTGGGAGGTTCGTGGAAGGCTTGCACATGGTTGGTGGATTCTACCATTGTTTCGAAGATAAGTATCAGATGATGTTTATTCATGTATTCCGCTGTGTATATCAATTTAATGTTAATGTTATTGATTTTTTATTATAGCATTAAATCTTATGTTTACTCTGAGTTTAACTATATTTCTTGATTAAATGCATGTTATTACTATAATTCTGGTATGATCTATGTACAAAGTGGTGTTATAGTTTTGTTTAAGAGTGATTAAGCCTTGGTAACAGAAAAAGAGCTTTACAAAACCAGTCTGCCACAAACCCCAACTGGCAAAATCAACCAACTACAAGTTCCAATTGGCCAAATTCACAATACCTCACCTCATCTTGGAAAAATTCGAATAATACCTACCCTTCACAATGGCCTAACTCGACTGCCCAAAACCCAAATTGGAACCAGAATTGGCAGCGCCCCATGGGAATGAATAACCAACCTATGGGGATGACCTCTCAAACCCAACCTCCATTACAAACTCCACTCCCATTGCCCCAATCAAAATTGCGCCCTCAATTACCTGCCCAACCCCACCCGAATCCCAATAATAGACCAGCTCAGCTCATCCAGATTATGGAAAGTGGAGAAGGGGAAATCAATCTAGTAGGGTGCAATGAACTTCGGTTAAGATCGGGGTGCATCATCTCTCCTGAACAAAATGATGTCCCCCAAGAACAGGGGAATGAAAAACAACCAATAATAACACCTCCAACTTTGGTAATAATAGAAGAAATCAGGCAAGGGAGGAACACAGTCGAATCACAAGACTCTGATAAGGATGCAATTCCCTCCCGTTCGTTCCCTAAAAGACTGATGATAGCGAAACCCACCGTATATCCTGATTTCAACATTGTAGGTGAACTCAGGAATTTATACATCAAAATTCCACTCCTGCAAGCCCTGTAAGACATATCGATCTATGCAAAGACAATCAAGGAGATATGTGGGAGGAAGCCCATTAGAAAAATAAAAAATTCATCATCAATAGTTCATGTAGTGGGAACCTTATCTGATCTAATTTTGGGTAGAGAAACACCAATTAAATATGCAGATCTGGGGAACCCCATAGTAACAGTTCAGATTCAGGGTTGTTCCTTTCCAAATACCCTAGTTGATTTTGGGTGGCCATAAATATTCTAACTATGGAAACCTGCAATACCTTGGGTCTTCACTCTTTCGACCCAACCCCAATTATGTTTCAATTGGATGATCGATCAATGGTCAAACCACTCGGCACACTACATGATATAGCCATTTCAGTTGATTCTTGGGAATATCCTGTAGATTTTCTCATCATCAACCCAAGAAGTGGACTTGAAGGGCATCCATTGATATTGGGCAGACCATGGCTCGCGACATCTAATGCGTACATAGGCTATCGATCAAGTACAATGACAATTGCTAGAGGAGGGGTTACAAGGAATCTCATCTTATATCCTATAGCCAAACCTAGTCCAACGATCGTACACCCACAATTGCCACCACCACGATATCCTGAGAAGGATCTGTGTGCCCCACTAATGATGGAAGAAGCCCTCAAGCACAAGAATCAACTAGAGGGTGATGTAATCAGTGGGTTTATTAACAACCCAACCGCTGTAAGTAACCCAACATGCCAGATGCTCCAAGCTATTCTAGACTGTGAAGGATAGGGAGACCCGCTGGAAGATTTAATGGAACAACAAATTCTAACTACCGCTGTTCACAACAACAAATCCATTGAGATCGCACCAAGGAAGTCTCTGAACATTAATGCCAATCTAGAAGAGCAACAACAACAAAAGCTAATCCAAACTCTCTCTAAATACTAGAAAGATTTTCCCTAGGAGTATTTTGATATGAAAGGTATTGATCCACAACTCTGCACACACCACATTTATATTGAGAAAGACGTCCGACCTATCCGACAACCGCAAAGAAGACTGAACCCCCACCTCAGAGATATTGTTAAAGAAGAGCTACAAAAGCTGTTGGACAAAGATTTTAAATACCCTATCTCAGATAGTCGATGGGTTTCCCCATTAGTCATCATCCCAAAGAAAAACAGGAAGTGTCAAATCTGCATTGATTACTGGGAACTAAACAAAGCTACTCAAAAAGATCATTTTCCATTACCTTTCATCGATCAGGTCCTGGATATATTGGCAAGAAAGAAATTCTTCTCTTTCCTAGATGGTTTAAGCGGCTACAATCAGATCCAGATTACCCCAGAAGATCAGGATAAAACGAGATTCACATGTCCCGGGGGTACCTTTTCCTACAAAGTATTGCCCTTCAGACTTTGTAATGCTCCAGCTACATTCCAAAGGGCCATTTTGAGCATATTCAATGATCTTATTAGTGAAGGGATTGAAGTCTACATGGATGATTTCACCCCGTATGACGACTACTTCAATCAAGCCTTGAATAATCTGGAGAAGGTATTGAAATGGTGCATTGCTACCAGGTTATGTTTAAGCCACGAAAAATGTCACATGATGATGACAGAAGGTGTGGTATTAGGGAATTACATTTATGCAGATGGAATTAGAGTAGACCCAACAAAAATTGAGGTAATTCTTAATCTACCTACTCCACACACAAACTGAGGTACGTAGTTTCCTTGGTGCTTCAGGATACTATCGCATATTTATGCCAAATTTTTCAAAAACCGTTGCGCCTTTACATGCTTTGACAGGTAATGTATAATTTCAATGGTTTGACAAATGCGATGTGGCTTTTGTAGGACTCAAGAAACTGATCTCAATAGTGCCAGTGTTGAGGGGACCTAATTGGAAAATACCATTTCAAATTTCCACCAACGCCTCAGACATTGCCATAGGTGTTGTTATGGGATAGGAAGAAGAAAAGAAACCCTACGCCATTTATTTCATTAGTAAGAATTTAACTCCAGTCGAACTTAATTATACGGTAACAGAGAAAGAGTTCTTAGCTCTTATACATGCCATCAATAAATTTCTTCATTATATAACAGGCTATCCAATTATCCTGTATACTGATCATTCTGCCATTGGATATCTAGCTAATAAACCAATTACTAATGGACGGGTCACTCGATGGTTGTTATTATTGCAGGAATTTGATATCACCATCAAAGATCGACCTGGGAGAGAAAATATTATCGCAGACTTCCTGTCCCGATTCCCAAAAACAGACGACTCATTAACAACTGAGGATCAATTTCTGAATGAGCATTTGTTTGCTATCAACACAAAACCACCTTGGTACGCCGATGTAGCAAACTATCTAGCAGCGGGAAGATTACTGACACATTTATCATCAAAGGAAAGACGATTGATCATCCAGCGTAGCGCATGATTCACCTGGATTAGTGGATATCTTTTCCACATAAGAGTTGATCTCCAGATTCGACGATGTGTATGAGAGGATGAAATCTATGACATACTGAAAGAAGAACATGATGAGCCCTGTGGGGGGCATTTTGCAGACCACAGGACTGGACACAAAATCTTACATATGGGCTATTATTGGCCCTCAATATTCAGAGATGCCAAGAAATATGTCCAGACATGCGACAACTGTCAGCGGACGGGGAAACCAGGTCAGGCTGATGAAATGCCCTTGAAAACACAACTAGTCATAGAACCATTTGAAATATGGGCGTTGGACTTCATCAACCCCTTTAATCCAAATTCAAATAAAAAATCCTATATTCTCGTTGCAATGGACTACATGACCAAATGGGTAGAGGCGGAAGCTTTACCAAATGCAACAAAAGAAGTAGTCATCAAATTCCTTTTCAAATTGTTTGTACGGTATGGACTACCCATAGAAATAATTATTGATGGAGGGTCACAATTTACAGGCCATAGAATCACTGCCACCCTAGACAACTATCACATCAAGCACAGACTTACCTCTCCATACCACCCACAAGCAAACGGGCAAGTAGAAAGCACCAATAAGGTTCTAGAGGAAATTATGACGAAGACTGTCTCAACAAATTGACAGAATTGGGCTACTGAGATCCCAAATGACTTATGGGATTATTGTACAACTTGGCGTAACACCACTGGCTACTCTCCTTACCATCTAGTCTATGGTAAATAACTCATCTTCCCAATAGAATTCGAGATCAAGACCCTAAGAATGGCCCAGGAAATTGGACTAAATCTTACAGAAGCACATAAACAACACCTTCAACAACTCAATGAATTGGATGAAGCATACCTATCTGTTGTGGAGTGCACATCTGTTATCTAGTGACAGAGAGAAACCTGGCACGACAAGCATATCAAGAAGAAATCATTCAAGAAAGGCAACTGGGTGCTCCTCTATGATTCCAGATTTCAGGACTTTCCTAGGAAATTACAGACACGATGGCTAGGGCCGTATGAAATTAATGAAGTCCATGATAATGGCACGGTTACTTTGAGCACCATCGATGGGTCTGGATCACCCTTTCTGGTCAATGGACACCGATTGCGACTTTACCATCAGCCACCTTCAAAAGATTCTTTCTATCAAGAAGTAAGTAAAGACCCTATGGTGCAGATTCTAGCTAGCTGGGAAGGTAACCCAGCCACCCCAACTCCATAAATGATGTATTCTATTTATATTGTATATATTGTACATAGTTTTCCAACCGAGTGGTTAGTTTTTCTTTGTTTTATAAAAAGTCATCTAGGAAACAAGAATCAGGACATATAACTACAATTAGCACCTTCTTCTGTTCCATACTCTTGTTTTGTTTTATCATACAAACTCTGTCTTTTACATGTTCATGACGATGTTGTTCCTTTCTCACACGCCTGTTGTTCCTTTTTGAAATGGAACAATTGTTGTTCCCTTTCTCGTGCGCCTATTGTTTCCTTTTTGAAACGGAACAACTGTTGTTCCCTTTCTTGCATGCCTGCTATTCCTTTTTGAAACGGAACAACTGTTGTTCCCTTTCTTGCGCACATGTTGCTTCCTTTTTGAAACAGAACAACTGTTGTTCCCTTTCTCGCGCACCTGCTGTTCCTTTTTGAAACGGAACAACTGTTGTTCCCTTTCTTGTGCACATGTTGTTTCCTTTTTGAACAGAACAACTGTTGTTCCTTTTCACACAACTGTTGTTCCTTTTTGTGCACCTACTGTTTCTTTTTTAACGGAACAACTATTGTTCCCTTTTTGTGCCTGCTGTTCCTTTTGAACAAGAACAACTGTTGTTCCTTTTCACACTATTGTCATTCCCTTCTTTACCATTCAAACACTAGCCATTCCTCTGGAAGTGTGGCTTTCATCAATTAATTTTCACCAGCACTATTTCTAATCGTCATTACAACGATCTTTCATTATTTTGTGGATGGTCCTTCACACCTTATCAATTTTTTTTTTTGTGGAATGATCTCTCCGAAATATCTTAAACCTTGTTCATAATCAATCACCACCATAAGTTGTTTCTTTCCCTTATATATACAAATATACCTGAATGATATTCTACCTCTATATTATAAGGAGTCTTCAACACACTTTTACTTGGCATCTTTACACTTCCTTAT